>OY755182.1:13129962-13204925 GCA_963576735.1 Bedellia somnulentella
CGAAAGGTTTGCTCTGTGAATATCGGTGTGCTTCCGCTTGTGACGCTTGGCACGGAGTCGGAGCGCCTTTTGTGTCCGCGTGCTGAATTATTGAGAGGAGCCCGCCGGTATCGACCGCGGCCACCGCCGGCTCCGACCCGCGCGACCCAGCCAGCCGCACCGCTACCGCATTTCTTCGCCACCACTTCCTTATATTCCCACGCTTTTTACGTGCATTGCCAAATTTTGTTGACTCGCATGCAGGAGCCTCTCGTATTCGTCGGCAGGTGATTACTTTCTATTTGACTTTGACGTAAGACGAACCAATAAAACAATTGATTTGTTATCGCACATCGGAAATTGACTGTCATTATTTTAACGGTCCTGATAGAAAAGCAACACGCCTATTGTTACGTAAAGTTTTCTTCTAGTTATATGACAGTTGAAACTTTATTGAACTAAGGAGAACAATACGGCAAAAAGTCTATTCAAGGACGACTCGACTATAAAATTGGTACAAAGCGTTGGCGTAGTCTACTGCTACGAGCTACGCCGTAGTCTTGCTTTGTGTAAGCAAACGTAAGTGTTGTTTGTCAACTCTTTTAAAATTTAACTTCACAATGCACGCATATACAATGATACCATTATATTAAAGATGGTAAGTATGCTTAGTTCTATTTTCGTATAAAACTGCACGGTCAAGTATTTTAAACTTTCTACATCTATATGTGCTCATATGTTTAACCGCGCCTGCTTTGTTTTAACATGACAAAGAATGTGAATTTACTGACGGCTGACTCGATTATAAAATCTACAAATATCAACAGTCAATACTTCGTGCAATTTCGTCTATTAATTATCCTGATCATTGACCTAATTGTGTTCGGCAAATATTGTATTAAATATTGATTATTTGTAATAGTAACTATAAACGGCAGTAAGTAGCCGCATAATTACCCCTAGTAACCCAGTTCTGACCTAGCTCATATCTAAAGTGTTGATCTTCTTTATTCTTCGTTTTCGGATGATTCCCTTAACTGCTATCAGCTTAACTGGTTCAGCCCGAAACGGTATATCTTATTTACGTGTGTAAATACCATTAAGGGCCAGTTTTTTGATCCGTAGTTAAAAATATAACCATTTGTTACATTGACTATAGTTAAATGTCTAACCAGTTGTCAAATCGTAAATCCATTTTGGTTCGATATTTGACATAAGTTACTCTAACCACGGGTCAAAAAATGCATTTTGCTGATATCTAACTAATAGTTACGATATTTAACAAATTGTTGAGTTAACCACGGATCAAAAAACTGGCCCTAAGAGGTAGTCAGTGTTACAGAATCAGTAATGCTTATGCTACTTTTTAGTACAGTATCAAAAATTCTAAAATAAAGGATTGTCGGTGATAGATTTCCACCTTCGCTAACAGTCTCGTACCTTAGTCACCTCGAACGCCCCCCACAAGAAGGTGTAGGATAGTGCTATTTTGAGCCAACACTGCATAGGGCATCTTAAATCAAGAAAAATTAATACATATTTTAGGTAGGGAACTACGGTCAATTGATGAATCCTTTAACTTATATTTCATTCATGTTTCAAAATTTCGCTTGCTAACTGCGGAGGGTTTATTCTGCATTCTTTTGAAAGTCCTTCGCCCTACTTACCCTTCGTTTAACTATGTATAGTTGTTAAGAAAAATGTAGGCGTTCATTTATTTACAACTTTAAATGGCTTGCAGAAAACGCGTGCCAATAAATTTATGATAGATATTAGATGCCAAATATATTTTATGATAAATTGAACAAATAACCCTTTTTTCATTGTATGTCATAAAACGCCACATAGAAATTTTGTGATCAAATTTGTTACGATTAATTATTTTTTAAGTAGGTTGTAAATGTAGCAACCTACATTTATCTTCGCCAATGCTTCTATTTTTACCCATTATGTTGGGCAAACCAATTTATTTTATTGTTATGCACATTTAATATCCCTATAAAATGCTGTGTTGTAACTGAACTTTTTAATACTTTTTTGGTCTTTGTCGTCAAACAACGCACGCACTCAGCAAATTTTATGGTCAGCTCTTTATCATAAAACCGGCAAGAGCCCGCAGTAAAACTGCAAACAGTATATATGTTGGGTCGCGCATACATTTGTTAAATTACGTAGCGAGCTTGTGTGATTGGATGCGAGTGAAAGTCATCTTCCTGAAAGGTTTGCTACGTGATACAGAGTTCACCTTTTCAGGTCTGCCAATAATTGATTTTGCTTGCCATCCTTCTTAGTTGATTTTATCCAGAATAAAATAAACACACACAAACACACACATATATGCATATATATTTATATGTATTAACGGGTAAAAAGCTAAAAAGACACATTTGCAAGTTTAGTAAGGAAATATCGTAAAAGGATCGCTAGGTATGGCTGGATCATATCCTATAAAATGCTCTTTATATAAATTATTACATCATCGGAAAGAAATGGGTTAGTGCTATTCCATACCGACGCTACACAGCTAAATACATAAAATAGAATATATAAATTGTATATGTAATTTTAATATGGGAATTAATGGTAACAATAGGTTGCCATAAAACAACATACATACCTATACTCAAGCCATCAGTTCCCATTGGGAGGCAGAGACTATCATCTTTATATTAAATTTGATATATTTTTTTACATATGCCCTTTCCTCTACACGTCGGACTCGCCTGCCTTTTTAAGTACATTTCTCAACAATAACTGTGTCCTCCGTGTTGCCCTTCACTAATATTACCAGCCACATTGGCTTATATATCTATTTTGTCAATTAACTTTTATTTATCCTCTTTGGGTGCTTGAGCAATCTTAACATCTTTCATTTAACACCGCTTATTTTACAAATCCCACTTTTCCTCACTCCTACAAAAAAAAACTATTAGATGTGAAATGAAAAATCTGAATTTTAGGTTTTTTCATAAAATCTATCTTCATGCAGTATTCGTGCAAACACATAAATGCAAAACAAAAAAATAATTTAAGAGGTGTGACTACACTTATTTGACTACAACTACGAAAAGCTACAAGAATATCGTAGTAGAATTTCGTTGCAGCGTAGACGTATGCCGCGATTAGATATTATCGTTCGCATATTATCTCTCTTCATTATTCAGAACCAAGTAGCTCATCAATATCTTATTATGAATATTAATGAAGCTCATATTGTGCCACTTTGATATTTACATAAATTAAGCGAGCCACTGAATCGCGATAATTAACAAGGGATCACAATCTGGTAATAAGAAACCTTCGTTAAAATAAGACGCGTGTAGCTGAGCGAAAGCTAGATTTATTTTTGTTTTTATGTGTCTTGGCCTTATTTGTTCCTTTATACGTTTAATTGTAGTGTGCGTATAGGTATTACGTCATCCGACGAGTTCTCACGCTCTTCCTAGAACATTCTTGTTCTTTTTATGTGGGCGGGGGTATACGAGCTTTTCCTATTATTTTCATGGCCATTGTGAAAAAGTTCACGGTTCCTTTCAGTTTGTTATTGAACCAATTTACTATAACATACAAGTTTTAATAAGAATGCTTCTTTATATTGTTTGGGTTTTTGTGTGGTTATTATTTAACGTTCATTTTAGAAACTGTTCTTGCAATTATTTTCTTTTTCAGTGCGCTGTGTTAGCTACAACATGATATCTATTATGAATTTTAACTGACAGACATCTATTTTAATTCGTTTAAAACCTTTCATTTCTATTGATATTTATAAATGTATAGTACTTTTATTTTACAAAGCCACGCTTATTATTTTATTATTCACTGCATATAAACACGCTTTTGCCTTGTTGGTATGTGCGCGTAGACGTAGAAACAAAACTTGTTTGTATGCATTTAACTATAAACAAAGCGCATGTCGCTTCGTGAAATAAAAGTGCTTTTTAGAAATTTACAGACCTTTGATTTAGTAACTTCTAACTTTCCCACTTTACTCAAAGTTTATCGGTTTTCTGGCGTGCTAAATCGTGTATGTGTAGATACACGATTGTAGCTAAACTCTACAATATTTCCAGTTAAAAACAGTAGTATTCCAACAATCGCCCCATGCTTTGAAGGTCATATGAATTATAAGTGAAACACAAAATAAATGGAGCTGGTAAATTTTAATAATGTTTGATTACATGCAACGTAGAGCGGACATTTTGTCGAGTGTCGGAGGTCGGTAGGTCGCGTGCTCCTGTTGCCAGCGACGGCCGCGGCGGCGGCGTGGCCTTCTTACACGATACCATTTATTATTTAAAATTCAGTAATCTTTTATCATTGTGAGGTACCAGCTACATGGCTCTGGTACGCTTGTAGTGATATTCACGCAACCTCTGACAAAATAAATAGGGGCATTATATAAAATTTTATTCAAAAAAAACATTTTTTTCTTTTTACTGATGTTTAGGAATTATGAAATGATTAGGAAAATGTATATACTCAAATAAGTTAACATGATAAAAAAAACATCAAATAAATCATAAATGTATGGGGTCGACTTTGCCACCAACGAAAATTAAGTATCATTTTTACCTGTAGTGGTAAAGCTGTTACGAAATTAATATAACATAATTTAGAGCGATATTTTGCTTGTATCAAAATGTATGATGCTCCTGGGAAGTTTAATTCAAATTCATAGTTAATTTAAATCATGAAACATAAATTGGGTAGTTAATGCAAGAATTGAGTATATTCCAATCCCAAAATGTACAAAATGGAAGACGAAACTTTTGCAAATAAAACCCAAGGGAAATTACATGATCCGCATGCTAAAGCTGAAATATATTTTGCTCGAGACGAACTTACTCCGACAAAGTGCCCGAAAAGTATCTTGCGAGTGAAATATTGCTTACTAATCGAAACCGTTGTATCTTCATTTCTATGTCGGATATATTTTAGAAGGTAACATTTTTATATTAATCTCCCTATAAGAAACAAAAAATGCATATGGCATCTCATCGGTGCTTTTATTATTTCATTTATATATATTTATGCACATTCATCGATATTGAAATCTAAATTATTATCTACAACTATGAATACAGCAATTGTTACTTCACGGATTTTTTTTTATGAATTTTTCCATGGTGAAATTAAATACGTTTTGACGCTAACGTAACCAGCCAGAACCAATCTAAATGATTTACACTTCTTACTACGCCTTAACATGATTTGTATTTGGTTCTTTCGTACTTGAACACTTAAATATCAGTTTTAAAGTCAGTTAGAAACAGTGAGTGCAGTTTATTATTTAAAATGTGTTTGTAATAATTGCGGCACGTAACCACTGTTTGTGTAAAGTGGGTCGAACGTGTTTAGCAGTTTGCATGAACAGCTAAATACTGCGACACATGAGATCCCAGTAATTCACTCAGTGATTACCTCATATTTACTATATTTTATGTATACTCATTGTCCGTCCCGGCTTGTGCTTGTGCTTGTGCACAGCTTGTGTTAATCTTCAAATATTTCAAGGTTTCCGTAATAAACGATGACTGCTCATCCACTATGAAACTTAGCGTGGTGATATGTAAGCTATGTTACATCTGAAGGTCGTAGGTTTTTTTGAAACCAAAATGGAACTATTTCGGAGTATAAAAATTTCAGACAAACAAACTCACAAACAAATGTGTTCTAAATCATATGCGTAAATGTTTTACTAATATTTGCACCATAAAAAACGTATTTCATATGCTTTTATAAAAATATTCGATGCACCACCCCTAAATATGAGGCGTGCGTGGATCAAGTGACATGACAGTATTATTGATGGATTGAAGCTAAGATAGCTTCGAAATACTGAAAAAATACATTATTTTCACGCTCAAAATGTACAATATTTTTAGCTTCTATTCGAGCTGGTAAATATTGGTACATTTCCTGAAGAAATATTATAAACTTTTATGAGAAATTTTTCTTTATTAATCTTAATAAATCTAAGATAACAAGTAAGATGATGAAATTTAGTAGTAAAGTTTGTTGATTTATTAATTAAGCTAACTGTGTCCTCATTTCTAAGTTCTGTAAAAGATTTATTTGGCAAAAGTTCTTTCAGTTGCTCTGATTAATATATATCTCATTCAAATAACATCTCTTGTATAAATAGTAGCATTAAATATTATAAATTTGGCTTAGTGACGTCACTAGTGAAGTAATATCGGATCACGGAAACGAAACCAAGCAAACATCTCGTGAATCTGGCTGCCGTTTGTTCATGAGTCACCGCGATCTGACCTTGAGATTCAACGCAGTCACTCTCGGCCTATTATCATCCTTTGTTACGCGGTATCTGTAGAATATCTTATTTATCTTGTATCTATTGTATTTTACGATATTGCAATTAATATTATTGGTTTTAGTAATCATCTAGTCTATTTAACCGTCTTTGTAGTTCGCTGGAAAGAGGTTAGTGCTCTATGTTTATTTAGATATGCATGGGTTAAATCATGAATAAAATAAAATAGAAATCTTTAATTTTGGACTGTCTATATCTAAGGAGGTTAGGTTAGTAACAATTTATTTTATTAATAATATATGTTAGTAGAAAAAGAAGTTTAAAGAACATTACATCCATAATTACATGACATAAATGTAATCTTTTTTAGAACGCTGACCCGACAAGGGTTGTTTTGCCATATAAATAATTTCTATGGGAATGTCTAGTCTATAGAATAAAAATAAAATGTTACGGGAGAACAACCCTTATCACTTCGGAGCGTAAAAAGTTATAAATCTATTCTCAGACCTACCAAATATTTATGCAAAAATTCATTGAAATCGGTGCATCTACACTGTGACACGTGCATATTATATATTGGATGGCGAAGTTGCACTTTATAGTTATACTTAAACGTGTGTTGGCTATACTTAGGCGTGTGATATTATTTACTTTGATACAAAACGGCGATAGGCCATACGTACACTGTCCAGTAACAATACAATGTCAAATGACGTTCAAAAGTATATCTTTCTCGCGTACGCATACTGAAATATGTAGGTACTCGGGACATAATAATATCCTGCTCCATACAACTAGTCCTTACGTACAAATTTCTTAGTTAATAAACTATATAGGTTGACCTTAATGTTCTATTTAATCACGCTTCCGAAGGCATAATCAAAATTCTTTCATAATCGTTTTCCCGACAACCCGAGACTTCTGAACTAGGCGAGCGGAAAAGTTCATCAAGTTCGATTAATCATTAGATTTTCAGGGCAGAATAATGCGCCCTAGATTACTAGTATGTACTACCCGACCTATCTATTATATTTTCACAAATTTCAGCCTTCCTTGTCACTCCTATTCACTCTATAAATATCTTTATATATTATTTCTGTATGCCTCTTTCTTGCCCGGAAGCCTGTGACGCGATGAGTAAAGCTAGAAATTTGGTTCAGGTATCGTTTTGTACAGTTCGCGGCCGTGGTGTGCACAAAATTCAGACATCTGATGTAACTGGATTAAGTTAATTGTTACAGAATTTCAAAGTTTCGATTTTGGCCCATAGATTTTGCTTGAGTGTCATAAGCGCGCGCAAACTTTAGTCGATCAGAGATGCGCTGTGATTGGCCGGAATTTTTACAAACCGGCCAATCAGAAAAATTCACTAGAAATTCAAAAGAGCTGCGCTGTGATTGGTCGGAAAATTTCAAAATAATGTCATTTTATAGGACGCGACGTAGTCGCGCCAGGGTTACCCACTAGTATTAAATTTTAATTGTATGCCCTGTTAAGATTGTAAATAGTTTATACTATAAAGAGGTCGGCCGGTACTCTCTGCCTACCCCAATGGCAACTAATCGGGTGAGCATTTGTGTATGTGTACTAAAAAAATATTGCTATGTAGTGTCGGCTTAGAATAGCACTAAACCATTTCTTCCCCCAGGTGCCGAGCAGGTCACATAGGGTTTAGGGGCTTTTTAAGTAATTGCTTGGAAATTTTGAAACCCATCACTAATTATCATTTACTTTACTTCCAAAAATGTCAAAGTAATCTATCAGTACCGATAAAATAATATTATATACTTTTATGAAATGAAGATGATACTACAGACCAAAACTAGTTGAACGAAATAAATAGAATATTAATCAGCAAAATAAATATATTATATCGATTAATAGGCAGCTTAAACAGATACTAATCGAAACAGTCAGATTGTGATATGAGATACTAACCCAATAATATATTTAATATAATATACTAGAAATTTTTAAACTGTCTAAGGCTCAGAGCTTATTAGAAAGTAAGAAAAAAACTTTTTGTAAAATAGTTTTGATTTTAATTCAATATAAATGGAATGAATGGAAGGAATCCACATTGCTTGTCTGTAAAAGTAATGTAAATTCTTCAAAAAAGGTTTTAAAAGAAAAGACTTCTGAGAAAATCTTATGAGTTAGCTTATATTTCGCTTGCAACACATTTCCCTACAAAGTCTCTGCAGTTTTAATTGAACTTTACTATATTTATATGCAATGCACAAATAAAATAGATGCTCTTTTTTGTGTCAATGCATAAATAGATACTCTTCTTGCGCTCATAATTATAAACATATAAAGTATGTTTGAAAGTGGAAATAGTCAATACTTCTAAAATCATAAGTGTTAAGCTTTTTGTAGTGCGTTTAACACTGAAATTATCCACTAAAGTTACTTAACAGATTTTTTTAAATAGCTCGATGGAAATACATGCGGTGAGGAGACCTGGTTTTAAATCCTGAGTCGGGTCTACACCAATGTGTCTTTCCATAAGTCATTGTGGTCAAGTGTAGTATTAAGTTTGTAAACGATGAGGGAAAACATCGCCAGTAAACCCACATGGCTGAATTGTACTTGGTCTCGTAACAAAACAAAACGTGGGTTCTTCTGGGGTGGGGTTCGGAAATTTTAGTACCTCTGCCACGCCTTGAGGATTTATGGCGTGAATCTTGAGAAAATTGGATGGCTAACCTGTATTAAATCATAACCTTAATTATAGTATTGTTGTAACCGAAACTCAAACTAAAAATATTGACACCGTATATCCCCGAGAGGGTTGGCAGAGGTAATAATACTTCCAAACATTATGTGGTATTTCATTGTCACCTGATGTTCAGAGTACCCACGTTTAGTGCACAGTGTACTCACGTGATAAAGGCAGGCCTATCGTCGTTTTGTTTGTTACCTAAGTACAGTAGAACCCGTTTAATACGATCACGCTTAATAAGATTTCTTGCATAATACGCCTTTTTAAGCCATTCCCTGCAACTTGAAACATATTTTCATACATTTCTTAACGCTTAATACGATTCGTCTTCCCGTTTAATACGCCTTCCCGATCGTCATTTCTTGGCTTGTCGCGCGAACCCTTTGATTGTTTTGCAATAGTGCATCATTTATTCGTTACAATATGACTAAAAATACGCGAAAGGCAGTGTCAATAAAAAAAAGAAAATATGTATTAAGAGTTTTCGATAAAAAGTCACAAACAACGAATAAAACTCAGTTAGCTGCTGAGCTTCAATACCTATTTCTACGTTACCTACCATTTTAAAGAATAGAGAAGAAATTAAAGAAAGATACAAAGCAAACGGTAGGAATGTTTGATAAATTGGAAATAGTTTTGGTGAAATGGAACTTTATCAAGCACGAGCTTTAGAACTGCCCATAAGTGGCCCCATAATATGCGAGAAAGCGCCTAAGGCATTATCAGCTAGATTTAAGACACTATGTGCGTCTTGACTTTGGATGAAAGTGAAGACGCACTGCAAAAGTTTAATTAAGTTGAAGTTATGACAAACCGAAATAAGTGATTATTTTAAATAATGTATTGAATGTACATAATTTCAAAAAATATGAACAAAATACAAAATATGTCGTACGTTCGTTTTATTTTGCCTTTCCCGCATAATACGATTTCACGCTTAAGACGCGTTTTTGGTGGGGTCCCTGAGAAATCGTCTAAAGCGGGTTTTACTGTATATCTAAAACCAAACTGCGTCTCCTAATCCGCTTAGAGTGATGAACTAGCAGTTTATCCTGCGTAGGAAAGCTCTTTCTTGTAGTCTTTCATCTTATAACTCAACTCATTCGAGATTGTTCGTCTAAAATAAATGAGATGATGAATAATATAACACATTATTCTTACTTAATTATACTCACGTCCATTATTCTCATTGGGGTAGGCAGAGACTATCGAACACATTATATATTTTGATAAGACGTAACCTCTATTGCCTTTTATAAAATTATTACTCACTTGTGAACCGCCCGGCTCCGTAGGGGTAGTGTTATTTCAAATATCTAATAAAGTCAGTCACCGCTCACCCTTTATGATATTTAACATGATGATAGCCTTCTGAAGGCTTTAGAATTCTATTGACAAAAAATATAAATATGAGTTGTGTGGCTCCTAGCCAACGATATAAATCCGAAAAAGGAATATCCAGAGCTGCAGAACTGGATTCCTCAGCCAGTTGTGGTAGTATTATGAAGGAAAATATTGTAAAATAAAGATTTGAAAAACACTACCTCTTTAACTTATAGCTTTAAGCGTGTTTGTATCAAAATATACATTCATTTACCCACATTCACGGCTTGTATCCCCGAAAAAAAAACCAGATCTATGAAACAAAAACACTTTAATCTCTTTTTAAGTTGAGAGACGATGGATAATGAAAGATCGTTGGTGTATACCCAATATACTTACATAAATTATTTGGCATCAATTAATTAATAGTCTAAATGTAACAAACTTCTAACAAATTAATTAATTAACGAGATCCGTGGCCTAGTGGATAGGTGACTAGCTTCGGGTCTGGCAAACATTGGTTTGAATCCACCTGAGCGCAAATTTATAATGAATATGAATAATTGTTTCATACTATTGAATGTACTTTGGTATTAAATATATCGTTGTATTAGTACCGCCTTCCACATGTCATTAAATTGTACTTTCTTTGGGGCTTACTTGATCAGTGTAAAACACACATACTGCATGCGTTGATTATCTATTAATTAAATCGACAAAAGCTTTAATAGCAACATCCAGTTTTAATTTCAAATTAATGTTACGAAAATAGAGCTATTAATTCAGTAATATTTTGTTTAGAAAGTTTATCAAGCTGAACACCGGTTTTGTTTATCCAGAGCACCCTCGCTTTACAAATGAAGCAATGAAGCCAAACTCGAACGTTTTCAAATGCAAACCCCTTTTAATATTATCCTAAAAGTAATTTACATCGTGACCTAAATTCGCTTGTTTGTTATAAACATTGACATAGACAGTACATTTATTGGTGACTTGTATGCGGTAAGACGTAACATTTGCGGTATTAAATCTTTATTAAGTTTTTACAAGTTAAATACTTACACTAATCAATATCTATCATCATTCACTTACTTATACTCATGCCCACTATTCCTATTGGGGTAGCCACAGGCTTTCGAAAGCCAATTATTTTTATCAACTGCAGGATCCTGAAGTTAACTAGTTACAAGTCAAATATTCACGATTATCAACTAAAAGCAAAGAAGTCAGTTCTATTAGTTTGAGGCTAACTCAATCTGTGTATAATATATGCGTAGATGCGTACGTATATATTATTATAGTTCCTTTTAAAATAATAATCTATACAAGATAATACGGCAGTCTAAACATCTCATAATCACATTATCTCACGGCTATTATGTTAGAGAAGATCGGAATGTTCGGGAATGCAATAGATTCCTCATCAAAGGCAGTGTAAAAGGGTCAATCTAACGGAGTGCATAGCGGTTACCTGGTGTCGCGGCCGTTGTTTGCCGGGCGTGCGCTCCGAAACTAGGTCACGCCGGTGCCAGAATGCCTGCTCCTATACAGCCTTCGCCGCTTCACATACTAAATTAGCTGAACCGTGGCTCTTTGTCATTACTTCGCGAATTAGCGAGTTTTTGGTAAAGAAGACGAATTGTGATGTTGTTTGAAGAGTCGTTTGTATAAAGCGTCGATGAGTATTTGAAACATCAACGTGTTTTCATTATGTAATTTGTTAATAATCATTTAAAAGGGACATGTAAATTAACTAAGTTAAATCAAATTGACAACAAGATATGTTCACAACTAGTTTATTCATCTTTCTAGAAAGAAAAATGTAATCAACTCACAGAAAAATCGAAAGCTCAAATTAAGTTTACGATAAAAACATCAGCCTGTTGTTGTTCTTCGTAACAACTAAAATTTAAGTTAATCCCTATATTTTGTATCTGCTCCTGGTTTTTTGTAACTCAGATACTCTCCTTTCCTTTGTTTTGCTATGAATTTCAAGAATGCGAACATATTTCTTTAGAATTTAAATATAAAAATGAATGCACAATTACTCAACTAATTGCGTCTAAGTATTGTCTATTATTTCCAGCCGGTAAGTAGTAGCTAGGAGGCATCGCTCGAGTATCGAACCGAATGGAGGTTTTGTGCGCCGTTTTTAATACAACCTTTGTCTTTCCAATCATTTTAATTAGAGGGTAGAATGAATTGATTTTGTAGCCATTGTACGGAGCTTGCTTATTATTAAAACTATGACGTTGATATGCTTACTAAGTTGACTAAAAAAAAGGGCTTTTCCCTCCTAGGAATTTATTTATTATTTAAATTATTTGCATATTCTATTTATATTTATAGTAACAACATTAAGCCTTTTACATAAAGAATTTTACTGAAAAAGGAAAGGCTTAATTTATCTTAATATTATCGTATAAATAAAGTGACTATAACAAATAAAACATTACTTTTATAAACTTGTAAGTAAAAGTGTTTATGTAAACTTATTAATACAAGTTTCACAAGAACCTACATTTTTATTTAGTTCGCCTTCGACCCCACGTAATGCCATGAAATGTTAATGAGCCATAAAGGCTGTAGTTCAAAGAAACAAAAGGCATGTACATACTAGTATATAATCAAATATTTCATGAAACAACTTCATGTGAAATATTATAATTTTATATTCTAGTTAGCAGTTCTAATCAAAAGCCATAACAACAACTTAAAATAAAAAGCAAGAATAGTTAGACATTTTAGCATCCATATCAATTACAGTCCATAGTCGCTTAATACTTTACTTACTAGAATAAATGAGGTAGTGATATTCATAACAGATAGAGTTACTCTACTTCCAATAATAAGCTAGCCCCAGAAAAGAAACATAAAACAAAACCTTGCGAAAAACACCTAAACGTTTGTTACTGCAGCATTATCGATTAAGTTTACAGACTTGTACGCATGAAGCGGGGAAACGACCCATGATTTGGCCTGATATCCGGCCATTAAAGTCCAGGAGGCCAGCATGTTACCAGCCTGGCCTGCCATCGATTTGTTTATTTCAAAATGGCCTCACAATTAGCACAATCAACATACGTTCCATGAAAGCGGTAGAGTAGCATTTGTTTATTAATAACGTAAAGTGAAAACATTTTCTCATTGACCTAAAAACTGTCCTTAATGTTGGTTACGTTGATGTTACGGGTTTCTATTTAATAATTCTGTAAATAGGTGGCTTGTTCCTTAGCTGTATACGTTTAACTAAGTTAGGTGATGAACATTGAGGTTGTTTGTTTCTTTCGACTTAGAACCCATTCAAAAAACATTAATTAATTTGTTAGAGTATGCATGAGTTTATGACCTATTTGTATCTGTAGTACTTAAAGATTCAAGTACTTCCAATATTTTTTTGAACATACCATATATCGGATGGGAATAATTACTGTATTATATTATTAAGATGTACAGTTTCTATGCTTGTACCCGGTAATCTTTGGATATACTTTTATATTATTCTAAATGTCTCTTAATACTCAAATTAAGGATATCGTGAATAATTTTGTGTCTCTTTAATGTTCAATAAACCGTTGAGTGTAAATACTAGATGATGCGATCGATATTGTTTGACATTTGAATGGCAGCGTTTCTCTTGCTCTAACCTGTGAATATTACATTTTATGTCTCTTTTACAGAGAAGAAGGGAAATGTTATGCCACAACAAGAAATGTGAGACGATAGTCTTGAGTGGCATTGAGGCTGCTGACCCACTTTTATACTGTCATGAGACTCTCTTTTGATTTGGAATCCTCTTTTATATATAGGCCACTAGCATAAAATGTTTTATTTTGTTAACATTTACCTTGTACCATCTATTACATACACAAAATCGAAATTGACCATTGGCGATCAATAGTCTCTGCCTACCCCAATGGGAACTAATGGCGTGAGTATATGTATGTATGTATGTATGTATATAAAATCGAAACTAAGTGATGGTTTAGGGTTTTGGGCTACTAACTATAAGCAATAAGATATAATTTATTACTAAAGAATGAATATTGATGAGTGTACACATTATTCGTTTCTCATGCTCACGCCATTAATTAACATTGGAGTAGGCAAAGACTACCGGTCGCGTTTTTGGATGATCCTGACAAACCTCTGAAGCTTGAATCACATTTATCACTCTTTACAAATATTAAAAAAAATATTAAAATCCAGTCTGATTTAAATACTACAATAATAATTTTATGCTAATACATTCGACAGATAAATCTAATCTTGTTAGCTCGTGTGAAATCCAAAGATCAAACGAATATGTTAAGTCTGGCGTAAGACGTGCTTGAAGAGAATCCGATTACCGTAAATGCGGGTAAGTGCATTACCTCTTGTCAACCTCTGTGATACAACTGACCACTTAACCAACTCAATGCAATCGGTAAGGGAGTTATTTACTTATGCACTTAGTTAGTCCGTCAAGGTATTTAAATAAAGATAAAATAATGTGACGGAATCAATACCTTTAACTTAACCTTATTTTTTTAATAATCTGCGATTAAATTGACGTTTTTGTAATGGATTTAGGCTTAAAAAAACCTCTTATAACTAAAAGTGTGATTTTTTTATTATTACGCTATACTTGTGTCATTATATAAGTTATGAAAAATAGAGATTGCCGTATAAATCAGTGTAGCTATCTGCTTAATTCAATCATTATATATAAATATATATATAATGATTGAATTACATAACATAACATAAACTGTCACATGACTAAGTACAACTCAGTCATGTGGGTTTCCTCACGATGTTTTCCCTCACCGTCAACAACCATGATAAATTAACCACACATATGTCTTTAGAAAAGACAAATTGGTGTAGAGCCCGACCCAGGATTTGAACACTAGTCGTTTGCACGATAACCGAGTGTTCTACCCACTGGGCTATCACGGTTGCTTTTTTTTCAGGAGATTCAGGAGATGTTTGAGTAATTTAGGATTATTTGGGTCTTATAGCTTGAGGGTAAATTGTAAATCCTCCTCAGTTGAAATGACAAAATTTGCTATCTTTTATTATATAGTATTTTCTAAAAACATAACAAAACGCAACGTAGACAAATGGTGATATAGCGCAATATCGTAGCAAAATAACTCGTAGAAAGACGATATTTCGTAGACCATTAGTTACGTAGTAAAACCAAATTTTAAAGTGTACTGATAATAGGCATGATGACAACAAGTAAATTTCATTGAAATAATTTGTGTGTATATTATTTCAAAATTCCTAATTCTAAAACTCTGATTTTTTTCATAATTAAAAGCAAGATGAATATTATAATCGATAAAATAAAATCGCTAAATACGGCAATCCGCCATGAGATGTTGAACGCCAATCAGAGCGCATGACGTCACGTTTGAGCCAGTGTGACCATTTGTGGCAGATTTCCGCCATTTTGGCAGATTTGGACCCAAAATTTAAGCTGTGGCATATTATGCTAACGATTTCAAAATGTGGCAGATTTTGGCAGATATCAAAGGTTTTAATAAAATCATGCTAATTTTAAATAAAATTGCATGAAAATGAACAATAAATAATTTAAGTAAGGTAATTAGAAAATATTTACTAGAAAATTTATTCCAAATCTGGCAACCTTTGTTCCTACGTCTTTGTTGATACCCAGATTACACGGGGAATTCCCGCTTTATCTGCTGATACATAGATATTGTCATTTTATTATGGGCTTAAATTTTGGGTCCAAATCTGTCAAAATGGCAGAAATCGGCCACAAATGGTCACACTGTTCCTTGTAATCTTTAGTGACGTAAGCAAGCGACGCCATGACACTTTGACGCGTTTTGGTGCAAATTTTAAATTTATTAATCAAAAACTATTTTTTAAGAACTAAACCTAAATTTTTCGCAGAAATATTATGTTTTTTATAATTAATATATATTTCCAAATATTATAGAATAGTTTCTCAAAATTTGTCATCATGCCTATTATGTAAGAAATGTGAATATTCCTATATCTATTTTTAAGATAACTGTCTTAAAATCAAATCGTTTCCTCGCAACTTTGTACATAATTCTGAAATTGAATATTTCATATATTAGAGTAACTATATTATTTCTTAACAAGTTAACTATAGAAAGTAATGCAATATTAGTAAGTGATTAGTGGCATAACATCAAAAGTTTAGTATTTGCCTTAATTGACCATTATTCTGTTTCACAGCGCAATAAATTCAAGGTTAATAGTCGATCTCATTAATCTCTGTCAATAAGAATGTCATCAACGAACACTTGATATTATTGATGAATTCTCATACAGATCCACAATCATAACTTGGCCGGCGGCGACTCTGGTACTACTGTCGCCATTTTGAAATTTCGGCCTGTCATTGTCAGTTAGTTCTTAACTAAATAAAAATTATAGGGTGACCTACTAATATTTTTTTGTAGTGGAAACTTTTTTTCAAAAACAATTATTTTTATGATGTATCTTTGCTTATTGATAAACGCTTCTATTTCCAGTATTCAATATAAAAATTCATGAAAATTATTATTTATATTGTTAAATTTTATTTAAGTAGGCTAACACCGTCCGAAAAGTTGTGCGCGCATCGATAGTCATGCGGTGCGGGTTACGGGAAGTTGGGAAATGCTCCTGAATAAGATTTCACTTCGTATACACTGATGCGTGGGTTCTAATCCTAATGCGGGGATGTACCAATGTGTCATTTCTTAAGTCATAACTGTCTGACATATATATAAAAATACAAGGCAAATACGACGTGATAGCTTAATGGGTAGAACACCGGTTAAGGTGCAAGCGACTCACTAGTCTTCAAATCCCGAATCGGGCCTACACCAATTTGTCTTTTCTAAAGTCATATGTGTGGTTAATTTATCACGGTTGTTAACGGTGAGGAAACCCACATGGCTGAGTTGTAGTTAGTCGTGTGACAGTGTATTCGTGGAAAACGGCGATAGTCCTGCCCCCTATCACGTGAGTATACTGTTCATGCAAAGCGTGGGTACTCTGAACACCAGGTGACAAAGTCACGTGATGTTCAAAAGTATTAGTACCTCTGCCAAATCCCTTCGGGGGTATTCGGCGTAAACGTTTATGTTATGTTATGTTATATGTAACAAGGTTGTTAACAGCAATAAAAAAGTGCCCATAAATTCACTGACCCAGCAAAATGAATGACCCAAACGATATCTGATGTTTAGAATTATTTTTTCTGTGCCACCTTTTTGGGGGATCTATGTGTGAATATGAAATGTAAAAGACAGTACACGACAAGGTAAGCCTCTAATTTACAGGATTAAAAAAATGATTTTAAGTAGTTACCCACTTATTAACTCTGAGTGTCACAAATAACAAATCCTTGAGTATAAAATAATGAAACAGCTTGCAGAAAAGTACAATTGGCAGTGTTATCGCTAAAAGCTTCCAGACAACATTTGGGAGGTAAGATCATCAAATTTAGGATGCACAGTCATTCGGGTAGACATACCAGACAAGGGCAAAAATAAATAAATATAATTAGCTTACATTAAAACGAACTTGTTTACTTACAATAATAGCTATTACATACATACATACATATACTCAAGGCTGTAAATCCCTAGAAGGGGTAGCCCGAGCTAAGGAACTAGAAACTCCTCAGCTACTTTCGGAAAGTTGAGTGGGGTAAAGATGGTAAAATAAAGGTTATTGTTAATGGGTCTCCAACCGCTTCGCCCCAAAACCTCTTAAAAGCCCCAATACCGTTAGTCGCCTCTTACGTACACCCACCGGCAGAAATGGGGTAGTGCTATTTTAAGCCGACACTACACAGCAACTAGTTATTAATTAAATGAATATTATATAAGTTGTTTTATTAAGACATTTCAATACATGAATAAATTAGCCTGTATGATGTAAAGTTATTTCCCTTATAATGGTTATTTTTTATTTGCTGGCAATACTAATATCGATGACAGCGACAGCCCTTACCGGCCAAGAAAAGATTGTGGATCTGTATGGTACCTAACTGTTAAATGTATACACATACTGTTTCAGTTTACTAAAAGTTTATAGAGTATAATTTCAGCTGATCACATGATTTTATTTGTTTATAGGCAACTCCGCAAAACATGAAGAAATATCTATTCCTCTTTTCTGGAATAGTCATGTTATGTCAAAAATTATTTATTAATGTTCTGTGTGTTGTTGTCTTATATTCTCTTTGCTTATTCTGTTTTTTTTTCTTTATAAAATAAATTATAAATGTCAACCAAATGTTTATTTAATAGTTATTAAATGTTAAAAATAATTTAAGACAACTTTATCAATAGATATCTCTCCCTTGCACTATGTTTAACATTTTTAGAGCGATCTTAAATGCGATGTTACAGTGCACTCATATTCATAAAATAGTTGTAAGTTGGTACTTGAGTTATAAATAAAAAAAAAACCTCAGGTAATATTAATATCATGTCCAAAAAAATATTATTTCTGAGATCTCTGAAACATATAAAGTGTATTTTATTTAGTCCGTGAATTGTGAAAATACTCGTATTTATTGACTGTATTCGTGATACCAAAACATTTATTCTTCCATTTTACTTGAGCATGACGGTACTTAGATAAACTTCAGACAGACTGCAAACTTTCATACATTATTCAGTTTAGGTACTTTGAGACAATTTAATCTTATGAATTACATTTACGGGTCGCTGCACTCTAAGTCTACTATTGTACTCAATAATCAGACTACTTAGCTAATTAAATACCTCGTTTGTATTAAATAAACACTCTAGAATAAACACCTGTTTCCAATTTATATGACAACCTTAGCCTATCTATACGTATACTATTTAGTAACCATAAATGCCGCAAAAGTCAAGCTTGGATTCAATTGAAGAATTAATTAACACTTCAAAATGCTTAAATATGTAATCAGAGGATGTAAAAACCAATTTTGGCTGGATAAAACAACAGATAAATTAATCGTGCCTACATTATTTTTTTAATATAAATACCGAATTTCAGATTTTTGAAAATAGCACGACTACAGTAAAACTTTATAACGAGTTTCTTAACTGTCAATATTGACTCGATGTAAGATGGGCTTGATGATAGGTGAGACTTTTAAGGTTTAATTTGATTTCACTATGTTGGTCGGTGTTTTAGAATGTACGTTAAGTCGAAGGTGTATTTTGCTGTGCTTCCGATCGCTGTTCTGCGCAATCGCTACTACTATATACGTTTTACTTGATCTGGAATACGAACAGTTAAGAATCGTAGACAGAGAATAAGGGCCGGCGCTCACTGCCGGCATGGCATGGCAAAGGATTTCGGTACAGATATAGCATTTTTAATCTTATTATCATGCGTATAGAATTCATTTTGACACAACGATGCCGAGGGAGGCCGCGGTAGGACAGAACGTCGGCATCGTTGTGTCAAAATAAAGTAAAATGAATTCTAAACTCATGGTAATAAGATTAAAAATGCTATATCTGTACCGAAATCCTTTGCCATGCCATGCCGGCAGTCAGCGCCGGCCCTAAATAGACCCAGGGGAAGCGTGTCGGCAAGTGAGATGGGTAATACAAAAAAGTGTTGTTACTCAAAATAGTTTTCCCCGTATTGTGGGTAATTTTACAATTTTTTTTTAACTTTATCTTCGAAATTTTCCAATAAATTATTTGATAACTATTATCATTATAGTAGTTTTTAATTGGTTATTAGTCAAAGTAAGTCCAAAACATATAGAAGTAAACCTATGAACCGTGTATCCATCGATCTGCATGCTCGTCGTCATCGGGGGCTGATGAGTCCCGCGCATAGATCACACACATACGAAAACTATATCAAATTAGAGTAAAAAATATTTACTATCCATCAAAATAAGTTCAACCCTCCGAACGGAATGCAGATCGTTTAATTAGATACATAGTACTATATGTATTTGCGAAATAAATAAAACAATCGAATGTATTACTGAAAAGGTTTAATTCTTTAACATTATTACATTAGTACATTATTACAAGTGTGTGTAGGTGCATGGTAAATATTACATGGCTATAATGATGAATTCTAGCACTTAATGAACGTCATAATGCCTACCGCATCACTTAACTAAAGAAAAAGAACAGGCGACAAACTCCTCCAATGCATTCTCCTATTACACTAGTCATTAAGTTGTACGTATCACGGGGCCAACGAGATCTAAAAAAAATGTTTTTATTTATCATAAACAAAAAAGTACTTAATGAACGTCATGAACAAGCCCTGCCTAACTTACCACCTGCTCGGAAACTAAAACTGAAGGTAAAAGAGCAGGCGAGAAAATCCAATATTTATGCTTAGCCTAAGACTTAAACTGTAGTTACGTATTTACTGGTTGAGTTGGACATAACATCCCTGACCAGACTGACTTATCATTAGATTCATTAATCTGAAATCAAAATATAATTATTGTATAGGACTTGGGACGTGGATTAAACACTTAATAATATTAGCGATAAACACAATATAGTCTTTCATACTTGTACACCCAAACGACGAAAATTTGATGATGACGCAGTAGGCTGAAAATTTTTCATTGTATCAATGTTATCATTAGATTCATTAATCTGAAATCAAAATATAATTATTGTACAGGACTTGGGGACGTGGATTAAACACTTAATAATATAATCAAGTATGAGATGATATTTTTTTAACATACTAAGGTTGGAACAGCACCAGGTAATAATAAAGTTAATTTCTTTTTCTCAAATATATTCTTTTTTTCAAAATGAAGACTACAAATTTTGGAGTATTTTGTAGAAGTCCAGTTAATTTTTCCAGTTGATAGAATCCATTCACATAATATTATCTTCATTTGGAAAACTGTAAAAAAATCTACTCTTTATATACCCACATTAACAAGAAAAATAGTACATGCCATGGAATCCTTTTTAAGAACTAAATAATAAACATCCTTTATATAACTTATATTAGTATATTGAAATACACATTTTTTATTTAATCCAGGGTTTTAGGGTAAATAAAATACTTGTGCTGGCAACATCACAATGATAAGAGATTTTAGGTTATCAAATTTTAAATATAATTTTCATGCATTTGCAGTTTATTTTTCTGCATAAATTAGATATGTATGTGTCATAAATAGAAAATATAATAATCTTACACTGTTATTATTCTAAAACCGTGATAGCCCAGTGGGTAGAACACTCGGTTCTCGTGCAAGCGACTAGTGTTCAAATCCCGGGTCGGGCCTACACCAATTTGTCTTTTCTAAAGACATATGTGTGGTTAATTTATCATGGTTGTTAACGGTGAGGGAAAACATCGTGAGGAAACCCACATGGCTGAGTTGTACTTAGTCATGTGACAGTGTATTCGTACAAAACGGCGATAGGCCTGCCCCCTATCACGTGAGTACACTGTCCATGCAAAACGTGGGTACTCTGAACACCAGGTGACAAAGTCACGTGATGTTCAGAAGTATTAGTACCTCTGCCAACCCCTTCGGGGATATTCGGCGTGAACGTTTATGTTATTATTATGTTATGTTATGTTATTATTATTCTAAAACTAAATGGTACTTACGAGTGGAAAGACAAATCTGGTTGCTTAGTTTCGCTATTACTTTTACACGATATAACACTGCACCTGATCATTTTATTGAATGTTTAATTATTTCTAATGTTAAATTATATTTCTATTGTAATTCTCTGTCTACGTTAAGAATATTTGGTTTAAAATAGTACAGCAGTGTACATCCAAAATACCCCCGTTGTGGCTGTGACGTCATTCAGCTGTCATGTGAATGTCGAGAAGCCGTCATACATATCCGAGTGATTTCCGCTCTCACTGCACGCGGCATTCTGGGGAAGTTGACCGAAATTAAATGGCATTTGAACGATGTGGTTGTATGTTTTGTGTGTAGTAAAGCAGGTGATTTTGTCTCTTATGTATTAAAGTCTAGATAGTAATCGTTTAGAAATTTAGCGTAAACTTACAGAAACATAAAAATATTTTCTTAATATCTTTTTATGAGTTTGATGGATATTATAAAATATGACACAAAAAGTATGGAAGCAAGTTAGCAGATCTTTGGACCATATGGTCTTATACCTGAATATTACCCACTATTACACAATTCAAAATAATATTTTCTTAGGAGTACTCCCATTTTCTACTCTACCTCGTCTTTTTGGTCGGGTTTATTTTCATGGTTTACTTGACCTTCGGCTGATTTCATACTTAGTTTGTCGCAGTGTACCCAAATAAAAAGATACGGCTTACCCTTCATTAAGTGCGTACTCTTACTGGCCAAACTAAAATTAAGTACTCTGAACATCCCGAGTCCTTTGTATATCTCAGAGAGAATACGAAGTGTTTCTGATTTATATAAATGTATTTTTTTCTTTTATTTAATCAGTTATCAAACTTATCGTATATTTTATTTTATTGTACTTATAAAATCATGTGAGTTTTTCATGAACCTAGGTAAAATGAGAAATAAGTCAGTTAAGAAGAAAAATTGTGTCAAATGAATGTACGTCGCGTCGCTTCAGCATTTATCGTAAGTCATCAAGTGAATAACAATTTGGAAACCGCAATTTTCTTCTTTTGAGAACATTTTGGCATGAAGTATAAATAAATAAATAAAAAAATTATCAAGTCTGCAAATGGATCTGAATGGACATTAGTATAAGCTTTTGCCAGTTATCTTCATGGAAGTATACTATCGCTTATTTGCGTCTAGTTCAAATTATTAGTAATTTGGTATTGAGATACGATCTTACAAAATAAAGCAAGACAAGGAAATTTGCTGACTTGAAACTCATCGATCGAACCATAAAAGCGAATTTGTAGTTAATGATGCAATCAAAAAGTCCGTAAAAATCCGCAAGGGTTGTATCCATTAGCCAGGGACTACGATAAAACGTTTGCCGGCAGATACCCTCGCTAGACACCCCTAGAATCCTGTGACCTTCCATTCGCCCTTGGCACCATTACAAGCATCGCGACGCCCCCGACATTTACCTCCCTTACGCAACAACTAAGCTATTCAGCCCTTATATATTCCCAGTTTTTACACCACTATTATTTCAATATATTTTTTTCAAATATTAGTTTACACTGAGTTTTTGCCTAAGAATTTCTCAGTGGCGTTCAATCTATATCTAGATACTTTATTGAATGAAAATAAAATAATATTGAAAATATTTAAATCATGATACAAAAAATAACTTTATAAACATTCGCGTGAAGGAAAAAATAAATAAGGTAATTTGAACATTATATTGATAAACATTCCAAAAACTAGTAATAATTTAAAAAAGGAAAATTATATTTATGACTTATTATTTTGCTACAAATTAATAAAAAATATTGAATGCTCCTTTTTATAAATAAATCACAGTAATTCAGTGCATACCTAATGTATTACTGACTACAAACACGCTGGTGAGAATACAATACGAGTAAACTTTTATAAAATAGAAATACTTATCACGAAGTAAATCTTATTTCTTACGCTCTAAGAAAGTTAGGAAATAGTTTGAAAAGGTACAATAGACTGCTTCCTTCTATCTTCTGGCCATTTATGGTTATCGCTATTTTCGTCTATTCGTACGTTGTCCAACATAGGAAACTAAGTAAGAGACGTATCAAAATACTTTCATTTGTTATGTAGTATCGGCTTACAATAGAGCTAAACCATTTTTTACGTAAGTATCCGTACTAGACGAATAAGTTATTGTTGAGCGATGTGGTTGGGAACCCATCACCAAGCGTCTTTTATTTTATTACCTTTTCCCAAATGTGGTAGAGTATTTTCCAAATTATAACGCTCTGGCTACCCCCGTATGAAATTTGAGTATATATTAATGTGTCATGCGGCACAAAAATGACACAATTTATGTTAAAGAAGTAAAATAGAGAAATAATGAAATCCCTATATTAATAATTAAAACTAAATCTGTTAGGTACCGACTATTTCATATTTCCTTTTTTGTATACATAAAAAGACCCGTTATTATCAGTCAATAGATGTCTAATGCTGAACATAATCCTTCTCTAAAGATCTCCACTATGGCTAGTCCTGCGTTGCCCTGATCCATCAGGTTTGCGCATCAAATATATAACATATAAAATAAAAAATATATATCGGTTTCTAAATGAGGTGGATAGGAAGTAACAAACGTGGCAGCCACTATAGAACCTTAATGTGGTGTGAGTAGCCATGGAAAGAAAGAAAGAAAAAACGTTTATTCTTTCTGCAAATAAAGTTATAACTACGTATACAAACATTTATAAGTTAAAATAAGTTAAAAGAGTAAATTGAAAAAAATATGACTAAAATACAAAATGACAAAAATAAACAGATTAGTCCCAAAAACCAAAGATACTACGCTTTTCATGCGCAGCAGAATAGGAATTTGACTCAGTATTTTCTTATGATTTTTAACTCACTAAACTGATACCTGAGCTTAAATTAAATATTTGTGCATTTCTTTGGTTCGAGCCAACCGATACAGATTAGCTTTAACAAGAAAGCAAAGGTGCATTGAATTATCTCAAATAAAGTCGACTCTCATATAGCGCCTTAAATCACTTGGATAGGAGAGAAGCCTCAAAAGTGCAATCGGGTAGCTACATCGCTTACTGGCCTGATAGGCTTAGCCAGAACGATATTATTGTTTTCATAGAAGTTGTTTTGTACAGTTTTGACTTAGATTTGCCTATCAATTTTTTTCGATAGCACCAATTTTAATTTTCAATAGCACCAACCTATCCTATTCTCTTTCTTGAGTCTCGTTCGAAGTGCCTATTGCCTGTATTGTGGCTTTTTAAGTGACTGTTAGGTGATGTGGCTAGAGACCCATCATTATCAATCTTTATATTACTATCTTTTTCCTACTGAACTTTCAAAAGTAACGTCAAGATTGAAAATTCTGCAAACAGTAAAGTATAGACTATAAGACACTCAACTTCCAAAAGTGGCTGAGGAATTTCTTATTCCGAAGCTCTGCTACCCCTTCTAGGGATTTATATCCGTGAGTATTTGTTTGTCTGTATGTAAGACAGAGAAAACTTTAATTATAACAAACGTAATAGATCACCGTCTAATGTAGATGGTGCCCTATTTTAATACAGAAGAAAAGAAAAAGGAAAATTACAACTTTCAAATTTCTAACAAACAGAACGTTAAAAAAACGAACCATAAAATACAACGGATATAGCCAGTCCATTATTTTCTTGAGCAGTAGATCCCTTATTGTCCCAAGCTACGAAAGCCCGATGCCGTATGCATAGCAATGATCAGTTGTAAGTACATAACAGTAAAGTAGCTGCTGGTATCGATCCATACCAGTTTGTTCACCTCCCCACACCACTATAACTTGCTACTCGACAGCTCCACTAATATTCGCTGAAGTTATTTAGGGATGAGTTTTTTTAGGTAGGTTACGTGTAATGTCGGCTTAGATTAGCACCGAGTTTTACCGAGGGATGTATAATAAAGTATTTAGCGCAGTAATGTCGCGAGGGCGGTGGTGTAGGCATTTTTGTTAAGGAGTGTATAGAATATATAGAATGTGAAGATATTATAGAACTCTCAATAGAATATATACTAGAAATTAGTGCCATTTCCATAAGTAGATATAACTTGATTATTATTGTTTTATACTGGCCAAATAGCAAGAGAGAAGTGAACACAGTCACTAATCAGCTAATTAATCTATTAAACCTTATTAAAGTTAAATATAATAAAAAACATATAATTATAGGGGGTGATTTAAATGTAGATTTCATAAGTAAAAAAAAACTATGTCTTGAAATGATAAATCTATTCAAAACATGTAATTTTGAACAAAAAGTAAAAGAACACACAAGAATTTCTAAAACATGCGCTTCTTGCTTAGACATGATTTTCACAAACTTTGATATATCTAAAGTTAACCATATTGAACTTAGAGAATTAGGGCTATCTGACCACAAAGGTGTATTTGTGAGTATAAAACAGCCAAGCCAAACATCTAAACAATACTTCCTTACGAAAAAACGAAGTTTCACTATACAATATATGACCCGTTTTAAAAACGAACTTCAAAAAATTTATTGGGACAAACAGTTAAAATCTTATAACAATATAGACAATAATTACGAAATATTTAATAATATATTAACTGAAATCTATACTTATAATAAATCTGTAGAGAGGTCAATTCTGTACATGAAATATATTTTCAAAATAACTATTAGGTGGTGATTAGGGATCGATACTGATGCCAAAAATGCAATCAATAAAATTTTTGTCTGTCTGTCTGTCTGTCTGTCTGTCTGTCTGTCTGTCTGTCTGTCTGTCTGTCGGTTTGTATGTTCCTTATGGAAACAAAAACTACTCGACGGATTTTAACGAAACTTGGTACAATTATTCTCCATACTCCTGGGCAGGTTTTTGTATACTTTCCAGCAGAGTAGTAAAGGGGAATTTTGGGAAATTTTGGGAAAACGGGAGAAGTTACTACATTTTTTAAGCTTCCGTCGCGTGTGCAGCCTTAATGGTTAAACTTACATAGAAATCATGTATGACGGAAATATTCTTCATAAAATTATCTAAAAAAAAATCCTCAACAGTTTATGTCTATCTTTTACGGTTGACTCACAATAACACGTGTGATTCCTGATAGCTTAGCAGTTCGGAACATTCTGATTATATTTGTTTACTCTTACGTTTGTAAACCTCTCACTCATCCCTAATTTAAAAAAGGTAACATTATTACCTATTCAATAAAAAAAGAATCATATAAATCGGTAGAGAAACACCGAAATTATACATAAAATAAGCCATCGCGCCCGTGACCAAAACCGAATCGTTACTAATTTACATATAACATACTACATGGCGCCAGTAGTTGCATCCTACAACACGTAATGATTTATTTTTTAGATTGTTACGAATACTTCATAGCGTTTTATTCCAAAATTTGCTATTAAACGGAAATACTGAACCGTTCATTAAAACTCATTAAAAATCACCAAACTACACTGTTTAGGGAGTGCTATAAATTTAATAAATTGAAAACATTGCGCTGAATTTCACAATGCTTGAGCAGTGACTAAAGAAAGAAACCTCAGATATTTAAAAAACAACGCTACCCGTGCGAAGCTGGGACGATCCACTAGTTTTGAATAAAACAATAGCTAGAATAATATGTAAAGTCAAAATAAACCAAAATTAGAAGTCATGGCTAACAAATGGCATTAAAATATCTTGTCGAAACAAAAGATACTTAAAAATATTAACGTTGCATACCAATAGTAAGATTATTCACGACCACTATAAAACATTTGGAAAATATTTAAAAAACGTAGTGAGAGCCTCTAAACAAAAACAATTCATACAAAAAATTAATAAAGCTCAAAACAAAAACAAGTGCATGAGGGATATAGTGAAAGAAAATACTAATAAAAAAACCAAACGTGAAAGAAAAAACATGCTACTTAAAATTAATAATGAAACAATAGAAGACCCCCAAAAAATATCAAATGTGATGAACAAATATTTCACATCATTAGGTAACTCAGATAATAGTAAAGAGAAAGTATTAATTGCAGATAAAATACCAAAAACGGCTCAACCCGCAGTTAAGTCATGCCCAAGAAATGTTAGCTCTATGTATCTAAGCCCAACTAACCCATCTGAAGTAAGAAATATTATAAAGTCACTAAAAAATAAAGTAAGTTTTGGTAGCGATGAATTCCCCCCACTTCTCGTAAAATTTTGTAAAGATGAATTATCTGAACCGCTTACTAAGCTGATTAACCAATCATTTGCTGAAGCTAAATTCCCCGACCTACTTAAGGAAACAATAACAAAACCTATACCTAAAACAAATAAAACAGATGAGCCTCACCATTATAGACCGATAGCGATGCTATCTTCATTCTCTAAGGTTATTGAAACAGCAATGTCAAATAGACTAATAAAATTCTGTGACAAATTTAATATCTTAAGTAACAATCAGTTTGGGTTTAGAAAAAATAGGTCAATCACATTTGCATTATATACTCTATCAGGCAAAATCTTAAATATAATCAATAATCGCAAACACGCTGTTGCTTTAATGCTCGATATGAGCAAAGCATATAATAAAGTTTTTCATCCAAAACTGCTGAAAAAACTTCATGATATTGGTGTACGTGGGCCAGCATACCAATGGTTTCTCTCGTACTTAAAAAATCGTCTCCAATCAGTAGAAATATAATATTTTAATGAAGAGGAAAATACTCTATCCAGAGTGCGATCTAATAAATTAACATCCAATTATTCTATTCCACAAGGAAGCGTTTTAGGATGTATATTATTTTTATTGTACATCAATGACTTACCGCTAAATATACCTGTAACCACCGACAGTATTATATATGCCGATGACATTAATTTGATTTTTTCTGTTAAAAACCATAACGATCTGAATCAAAAAGTACAAAATACACTCTCATGTCTAACTAATTGGCTAAATGATAATAATCTAGAGTTAAATGTTTCCAAAACTAAACTAATGCAGTTTAGACCGCATCAAAAACGCCCTCTAAATACTTCTGACATAGCTTTTGAAAACTATAAATTAAAATCATTCAATTCATGCAAAATCCTCGGCATTGAAATGGATACTTCCCTATCTTGGAAAGAACATTTCGCTAAAATTACTTCAAAATTGTCAAAATTCACGTATGCTTTATATGAATTAAAAATATCGACTGATTTAAAAACTGCAAAAAGTGTATACTACGCATATGCAAACTCATGGTTAAGCTACGGCATCATTTTGTGGGGAAACAGTACAGACATACATAATTTATTGATAATGCAGAAGAAATGCATAAGAATTTTAGTGAATATCAGACAGAGGGAAAGTTGCAGGCCTCATTTTATCAAGCAGGAAATATTAACTTTACCTTCTCTTTATATTCTTCAGATGTGTAAATTTGTTAGAATGCACAGAGATTTATTTCCGCAAGCCAAAGATTTCTATATCCAACCTCGTATCCTGCGCCATCAGAATAGATTAGAATTACCGTCTACAACCCTACACCTAGTCAGTTCGAACACACATCACATGGCAATAAAAATTTACAACAAATTACCATCTCACCTTAAAAATATAGAGTCAGATAATGTTTTTATTAAAAATCTAAAAGGTTACCTCATTACAAATTGTTTTTATAGTACAAGAGAGTTCCTAGACAATAAAGTCCTTATGTAATTAGTTTTAAGATTCCAATATTATGTTTCAAGTTAAATTTTAAGGTTTGAATTTGCATGATTGAAAAATTGTGACATGTTTTAATATTGTGTTTTTTTTTTATAGAGTAATTAGTAGGTTTTAGAAAGTTGTTTTACAAATTGTAAAATTATTTTAAGGCAGCTGAACTGCTTGGTACCATTGTAGTGCCCTTGCAGGGCTCATGTTACGGCTACTCCTTTTTTGTACCATCTCTGTTGATATACCACATGAAGCAATGAATAAATGATTATGATTATGATCATGATGTAACATATACCATTTTTGAAGGGATTTGGGATATAGTATATATCAATACTGTCTTTACTTATTTTAAAAAGAGGAATTTCGTTTGTAATAAATATTAAAAATAATAATGATAAGCTATCAATTTCAGAAGAAAATGAACTATATTAAATCACGCTTAATGTCATACGCGGTGAGCAGTAATCGCATATGTCGGTGAAAACAATACTAAAGAGGACACTATTATATAGTCGGTAATACTATGGATATATAGGGCTTTTTTAAGACAAGTCGGTCAAACACAAACACAATATAACCTGCAACACCAGGTATTTGTTGGTTGAGTTATTCTGCATCCGAAACTATCGAGGTATATCTAAAGATGGTACGTAGTCCCTGTGCAAAAACGACCAGTTAACATATTTTAAATCTACTCTACGGTCTGCACGGCTAGTCTTGGCTACAGGCAGCTTCGCAGTATTGCTTATACAATGCATATTTTAGACCACCCTCTACAATCTCAAAAACCTTCTATTTATAATCAAAAGCGAAGCGTATTTAATGAGGATTCTTCAAGTCTTCTAATATTTAAAAACTTATTTGATTAATTAAATAAGGCTTTATTCTACGAATGAGTTACTTGAACTCTGAATACAAGCAAACGGTAATGCTTATATGAAATGACAAATTTCATGTGATTTACTTGGTAACTCCCAGCCTCCACTCCGCCTCCTATAGATAATATTTGTTATTATATTTCGGAAATTACTTAGCGCAGTATTCGGCGTGTGTCGTTGTAATCCAATTAGATTTCATAAAATTTTTGTATGCCACGTAAACATGCACCCGGCCGCAAACGTGATATGAATAATTCACTCGTTTGAAATACTTATTGGCGTCCTTGTGTTTCATGCCTCTAATTGTAAAGAACATAGCACTTCTGAGAATCATGTTTTAATGATTGTTATTTTTCGCTTTGGCTTTTTACTTACTTTTATGTATAAATACTGAAAAAGTCACAGTATTTTCTTAAATATAACTTTTCACTAATTTGAAAAAAATATCTAATTTTCAATATAAAAAAACATAACAAAAGTTGCGTTCGCAATATCAATTCTTAATATAGATAAACGTCCAAATAACGTCTCGTACAGTTTGGCTGGCGTTCAAAACGCATCCTATTACTCGTTCAAAGTGAACAATATTGTCGACGTTGACTTTGGGACCTCAATTCCAATGCCAGCTCGTTATGAGCTAGCCTTGCAGTGCATGAAACTTATTTTCCGACTACAGTGTGAGTGGAGTTAGCAAATAGTTGATATAATGTTGCGAGGCAGCCAGCGTGGCGGCGGGGTGTTTCTGCGGCGCCGAACTGTCCCGGCCTCGATGCTAGACCTCAATACGACTAGGGTTGCCTCCAGTTCTTAATGAATGTGTATTGGCTTGAAGCTGTAGTTCTATAAATCTCGATTTAATGTGTCTTACTCTAGTGATGAACTACGATACGGTATTATGAGGAGGTACTATGAAGAATTCTGAAATATATCTTGTTCAGACATACTCCTTCACTTTACTCAGCCATCCTGTCTATAAAAAGAAACAATTGTATAGAAAAAATATTTGCACACTATATTCATATAAGTACGTCATTTATCACTGTCTATGGTTATGTGTGCTTTGAACTTGGCCCATTTTCAAAACATCACGGAATTCACGGATATTCATTCAGATACTTTTGTATACATCACAACAAGTCAGTATTTCAGTACGAACATAATCGAATTTCGAGTAAGTTATTTCAGAGTTTCCTTAAGTTCGTGAATGAGACTTGGATTTTGTTTCGAAATCAAATATTAAATTATAGAACTTTCTACTTTCCTCGTAAATTGCTCAAAGTTAAGTTGTATTTTTCCATAGGCTACCAGACTTTTATAAATAAGTATAAATAAAGCTATATACCATTAAAACTAAAATGGATGCATAATTGTAAAGCCAAATTTCGAACTTTAAGATTTTCCTAATTGTTTTTTTTTTCTATGCCGGCACAAAACGAACAAAGGAGTTTGTGTAGAACAGCTGTGAAGAGTAGTGTAGCGGCAAATGCATAGCGTGGTTGTTTCTTGGAAACGGCACTGCGGCAGCGGCGACCTGTCACGGGCGGCCGTGCGACCTACATGCAGCGCCACCGCCGCGCGCAATCTCTTGTCAGACTGTACTACGATGGTAGCCATTGTCGATTCATTACAATGGAACCTCATTTCTAATTTCTCAGCGGACCTTTTTGATGAGAACGAGTTCCAATGCTAGAGAATGCTTTGAGATGGTTGATTCAGATTCTCCTTTTGTTTTTGAATAAAGAAAATTAGCAAGTAATTCGGTATCAGTTATTTAAAGAACAATGGCTATACGCTTTTTGATTTAGAACATAAGATCACAATTAAAGTATGTTAAGCTTCAACTTTCGAAACAATAAAAAATTGGTTGCTAATTACTTATCAAAATTGGTTGAACTCACGTTTAAGTTCTACATCGGAAAACCATAGAAATTAAAAATACACACAATAGATGTTACTATAAACAGGTGTGACTATTATGATTTCGCAAATATGGATCTGCAATAGATAGCGTATAGTAAAGCAATTACTACCACAAAACAGTTTACTTTCAGGTTAAAGCAGTTCGTGTAGTGACCTAGTTGCAGTAACGAAACCTAATAAAGCCTATCCTACACGAAATAGCATTTTTTCACGAACATACACGATCGTGTGTAGGAATTTCACACTTTGGAAAACGTTAACTAAAATCAATTTAGATTTCTGTATTTAGTTCTGTGTTTTATAAGTAAATTTCACATGCACGGGAATAGCATTAATAACAATTTGGGTATAATGTACATCAAATTCAACAACCATTGTAGGCTTTTTAAGCAAGTTATATTTACCGTGTAGTGCCGGCTTAGAATGTCGCTACCCCTTTCTACCCACGGGTATCGTAAGAGGCGACTAAGGGTATTGGGGATTTTTATTGGATTTTTGGGCGATGCGATGAGGCCCATTACAAAAAACCTTTATTTTACCGCCTTTTCCCCACTCAACTTCCAAAAGTGGCTAAGGAATTTATAATTCCTTGGCTCTGGCTACCCCTTCTAGGGAATTATAGCAGTGAGTATATGTATGTATAATTACCTCCGTGGTTAAGCGGTCTTTTAATTTCATATCTTTTGCAACCGGTGTCAGTGTCACAAGTGTTAAGGTTGTCGTTGTTAATGTTATTTGTATTCGTTTTGATAGCGCTAATATTGCAACTTGCAACACTATTTTCACTCGCAAGGATACGTTATATACGGGAGCAGTCAGAGCTATTTACTCATAAGCTGTTTACTCACGGTCTCGGCTCGGGTTCGATTCCCTAGGGATACAATTAAAAATGCAATTTGTGAGATAAAGTGGTTTGGATACTGCGAGCTACATAACAAGATTATCCGAAAACTGTCATCCATGTGGATAATTTATTTAAAAAAATGCAAGATATTTCGCTGTTGGGTATTTTAATTTTGGAACCGAAAAATCGAATAAACCTTATATTTACTCAGAAATCTATTCATGAGGTAAACACATTCTGTGAAAATTATTTAAACGACCATTCTTTTTGAATTCAGAATGTCGTGAAATAGCTATTATTCTGAAGCGGGAAGTTTGTATTAAAAGAAGAAATACTAATCAAAAATAAGGAAATACGTAATAAAAACTTTACCATGCCGCTTAAAAATGCAACATATTAGGGCTTTAAAGATGTTATTATCCTTTATTAAGCAAAATAGCCTAATTACATTCTTATTTTTAAAGGATGCATTACTTACCTTAATCAAATATATGGAAATATAAGACAATCACCAAGTACGATACTTTCATGAAGCAAATAAATTATAAGATCTGTATCCTTCATATGAGTAACATATTACGTGGCTTTCAACGCTTAGCTTAGACTGCACAAAAACTTATAAGATAATAATGTAGTGTATTTCCTTCCAGAATCGCGAATTGTATAAAGCAGATGTTGTTACGGTGCGAGCACAGCGCAGAGCGCGCGCGGCCGACGGGCGACGCGGCATGAAAACGGCGCGTCCTCACACACAAACACCCCGCCATATCACACAATATAAGGTACATGTAAAATTGTATAGTTGGTGGAATATTCTGGGTTGTAATATATAGTTTTTGATCTTTCTCATACATATATATACTCCCGCCAATTGTTCACGGCAGCGACTATCGATCGCATCTTTGTATCATCCTGGCAAACTCACCTTTTCATATAATCCGCCATACCCATATCCCAACTCTATCAGCAAAATGAAAATTTTTGTTTGTGATAATAAAACCTACAATAAATCTTGATCATAGTTATAGTGATGACAATGTTACTGAAATTATATTTTTTTGTGTTTCTCGCTAAGTACCTAGTATACTGAAAATGATTATAATTAATTATATCGCCACGTAAGTTTCTGAGCTTACCACAATTATTGTACTTTTATATACTCTAAGCTTCTTATGCTTCTTATGAGCAGCTCATAAAATAATAAGTTACTTGTTTAAACTTAACACGCTTTATTTTGTTGATGTTTGTTTGGAGTACAATTTTGTACGATTCTACTTTGCTGACTGTCATTTAAGTCTCTCAGGGAGTTTATTCTGCTCATACCTAACCAACATCTTAAATTAAATGGTTTTAATTTGGATTCAAAAACTCAGTTTTTTCCTTTACCCTTTTTCAACTTTTTTTATGTCATTTTCGTCTATAAAACTAGGACTAAGTATTGTTTCTCTACGTATTATCTTAGTAATTCCACTATTTGCCTTCGTCATATGCTAAATGTTGTATCGGTGAAGCTCTTACGCTTCAGAGAACATGGTTAGAATTGTTTGAAACATTTTTTCAAACTTTGTATATGAAGTGCCGACAGTAAAAGACAATGAGAGCATAAAGCACACATCTTACACGACAATATTAAACAAACAATTCATTATTCTACTAGACTACTCGACCCCGACTAGACTACTACACACGGGTCAAGTTTTCTTCCCACTCAATTTCCTATGTTTTATAGAAATTAAAAATAACTTTTTCTTCTTTCTTTTAATACTCACTTATATAGAGTATACCAATGTCACGTATAATTTTGTTGTGAACGGGTTGAATAAAGTTCAAATATCAAATTATTATTTTTGTGTAAGTTACATGATGTGATGGCAAATAATGCTACAATTACCTGTAAAAAATGCCATACAAAAAATCATAAGGAGATATTAAGTAAAAACATTAATATCTTAGACATATCACGCCGTTGATATTTAAACTTCTTACCATACTGCGAAACAAGATATTTATTAAGATGAAATATGATTTTATTTTATTTAATTATTTATTTTCATTTATTTAGGAAACAAACAGTCGTTTACATTACAAATGTACACAGTTATAAAAGAAACAAATAGACCTACAGCTCCATAAATTAATATTTTACACTTTTGTGTGCGGCAGGTAGATACATCAGTATTGTTTTTATTTTTATACATCAGGGTTTATCAAGTACAATTAACCTAAGTAGAAAATTGGTTTAGAGAAATAACATGAAACTTTTATAAACATTTACATAACATATGAACAAACAAAAGAGATAAATGAAATTAAGTTAAAAACGAATATCTTAATTAAGTTACAAAAGAGTTTAAACTGTTACAAGACAGATCAATATCACAAAATTCTAGGTTATACAAATCAACACTTCGCCTAAAAAAAATATTTTACAAGTATATATAGTATGGTTTTTCTCTTACATAAAACAAGCATGCATAGCTTATTATTGCAGAGCTGCCATATGCACCTTCTTACTTTAGAAATATAACATACATACATACATATAATCACGGCTATAAATCCCTAAAAGGGGTAGCCAGAGATGAGAAATAATAAATTCCTCAGCCACTTTTGGAAGTTGAGTGGGGAAAAGATGGTAGTACAAAGGTTGTTGGTGATGGGTCTCCAACCGCATCGCTCAAAAATCCCTTAAAAAGCCCCAAGTCCGTTAGTCGCCTCTTACGTACACCCACCGGAAGAAATGGGGTAGTGCTATTCTAAGCCGACACTACACACTAGACATATAAATTTCTTTAATTAAGTTGCGAAAGTCTGCGAAGTCCCCTTATAGTCCGACAGTGTGTTCTTAGGGCCAGTTTTTTGATCCGTAGTTAAAAATATAACCATTTGTTACATTGACTATAGTTAAATGACTAACCAGTAGTTAAATCGTATATCCATTTTGGTTCGATATTTGACCATTAGTAACTCTAACCACGGGTCAAAAAATGCATTTTGCTGATATCTAACTAATAGTTACGATATTTAACAAATTGTTGAGTTAACCACGGATCAAAAAACTGGCCCTTAGTCACGTTTATATGACGTATATACTACTCTATCACTCCTATCGTCAATCTAAGGAATTATAAATATACTAGCTGACCCGACAGACTTCGTACTGTTAAATTTGCTTATGACAACGCTTAAGGCATTTTTTCCGGTACTCTTAGTTCAATCAGGCGTGAATATTTTTATGCTCACATTTTTCCGGGATAAAAAGTATTCTATGTTATAATTTGGGCCATTATCTAGCGTTCTGCTAAATTTCACTCCTATACATTATGTACTTGAAGAGCCTTTTTGCCCCAAACACACAAACATCTAAATTTTCACATTTATAATATTAATAGGATTTTTGCACCTTGTTGCAGGTCGGACATGAAAAATCTTGCCCATTTGCTGGCTGTTCCGATCAGCGATCACGTGGTTCTGTTCACTATTGTCGCCGCGGTCATACTGCTCTCGCGGACGCCAGGTAACAACTTTATTTAATAAATAACTTATTAATATAACAAATTGGGCCAAATTGAGAGTGTGCTCAAAAAAGTAGACGTCCGGAGTATGAAGAATAAAAGAGCATGTATGAAAAGATAGATGGATGTAAACAAAGCTAGAGAGGTTTGTCAGGATCGCACGAAGTGGCGATCGATAGTCTCTGACTACCCCGATTTGAACTAGTGGCGTGAGTATATGTATGTATGTAATATAACAAGTATATCGGTGGTATATTAACATCACAAGTGTACCCACCGTAACATAAAGAATGCAACTACAGATGGAGTACTGGAGACCAATTACAGATGAGAACAAAAATGTTTCACTCGTAACACTCAGTCACGCCATTAGTTTCCATTATCGAACACAGATGATATCAGTCACCACTTACTACAGGCCTAGCAAACCTATAGCATTTAATTGACGTAAAAAATATCTTTATACATGTTCTTTTATTCTTCGCACTTTTGACGCCTGCATTTGTTAGCTAGCACAAACAATTTATACCGTAAAAAATCAATTATTTCACAACAAAAAAACGTTTTTTTACTGATTTTTAAGAACATTATATGAAAATACCAAACAACGGGGACTAACCCCCAAAGTATACCAATTAATGAGTTTGCCAGTGACAGTATTACAACTTACGACAAAATAGTCAGTCGGAAAAGATCTGTAACCAGGGTGAAAGAGGACGGAGCAACTTTAACACCTCTGCCTAATCTAAGTCACAGTTGTAATCCAAATCGAACGAAGCTGGTAAAGTAAAGGTGTGTGCAGACAGGTCCGGCGGTAGGCGGTCGGCGGGAGGTCGCGCGCGGGGGTCGGGCGGCCGCGCGCTTTTACCGCACTCCCATCCGCCCATTCACTGTTAGCAGGTAACACACACACAGACACACACTATGATTACACTTATACATACATGTATCGATCCTACACTATTACAACTGACACATATCGGACGGAATTCTTTTGGATAGCTGAAATGAAAGCGAATTTAAGAAGTTCTTGGAATTTGCGATGCATGGATTTGTTTTTGATTAAACTCTGCGATTTATCAATTGAATTTGAGGCTTGGGAAACTTGTCAACGATTTGATCTTAAATTAGTTTTGTAGCGATGCTTCTTTTTAAATTAGATAGAAGTAAAGCTAAGAATTAAAAACTTACGTAATCGTCTGATTTATATAAAAGGTGTCTTTATTTTCTGGACAGCATAAAGTGGTCCTTACAGATACAAAATTTTCACTGAAGGCTACTGGAAGAGTACCAAGTTGAAAATGTTTTCCCAATTTCGTTCTTTAAAATTGGTTGAAAAAGAACAATATGTTTTGCCAAGCACTATTACTGTTTTAGACATTTCCGTGAATTATAATATTTTCGGAAAGAAAGTATTAATATTGTTGTACTTTACAGATTCCTTATGTTTTTTTGACTATATTTCCATATTCGCATGCCTCAGTCAAACTATTGAGCAAAGCAAACAAAACTAGGAAGGTAGAAAAGTTATGTTGCTCACCTATTTTATTATTCTGTTTTATGACTTATTGCAAAAATAAGGCTATAGTGTAGTCAACCATGCAGGAAACTAAAACCTTTTTTTTTCAATAAGCGTAATTTATTTATTAAATATGTCCTTTTTAAAACAATTTTGAGTGTATAAGCATAATGAAATAAACAAAATAACATAACATAACATAAACGTTCACGCCGTTTATCCCCGAAGGGGTTGGCAGAGGTACCAATACTTCTGAACTCACATGGCAAGCGCCATCTAGTTTCCAGAGAAGGTACCCACGTTTTGCTTAGACAGTGTACTCACGTGATAGGGGGCAGGCCTATCGCCGTTTTATACGAATACACTGTCACATGACTAAGTACAACTCAGCCATGTGGGTTTCCTCACGATGTTTTCCCTCACCGTTAACAACCATGATAAATTAACCACACATATGACTTTAGAAAAGACAAATAGGTGTAGGCCCGTCCCAGGATTGGAACTCACGCCCTTCTGTTTTCGGGCGGGTGTTCTACCCACTGGACTATCATGTCATTAATAAATAAAATAACAATATCATATTTTCCTTAGTAGGCAATTTACTCGGAGGGAGTTCGATAGACAATGTCCGACGACTTGGACTCGATCAGCGAGGAAGAACCAAGCTTGTTCCGACCCTTCACACGAGAGTCATTGGCCGCTATCGAAGCCCGCTTAGCCGAAGAAAATGCCAAGCAAAAGGAACTCGAGAAAAAACGAGCGGAGGGAGAGGTCAGTACACATATCATCAACATAAAAGCTAGCATTAAAATAAAGAAATACACTTAAACTCCCTACTATTGACACGAGCAATATATATCCCCATTTGTAGTCCGTTCACTGATAATCCAAAAACACAGTGTGAAATGATCAGCACTAATTTAGTAAAGCAACTTGTTATGATGACATCAATTTATCCATCCAAGAACTCTAATATGGAATATTTTTTCAATATAATTCCAGACCGATTTGGGGCGGACGAAAAAGAAAAAAGAAGTAAGATTTCTTGCTTGCCCCTTACCTTTTTAAAGCTCGTTTTTAGATAACCGTTACTCACAAGTTATCGCTTAAATATGCCCACAAAATTCGTTGGATACAGCAATGTTTTATTATATAATCTCTATACATTGGCTGAGAACTATTGCTAAGGCGATAACTTGTAATAATTTACGGATAAGAACGCATCAGAGCATTCACATCTTGCTTTTTTGGTAAGCCAGTGATGTACGGATCCCTTGGGATTAGCTCTTTTTGTAACTGCTATAGTATATTTTATCCTTAAAACCTTTTTGGGTTCGATTTTAATATCAGCTTGTATGCTTGCTATATCCACAAAAAGAAAATTGGGTATTAATGAAAGAAAAACTAGAACGAAAAATTTTGTTTAAAGTCAGAGGATGTAAATTATAAAAATAAGTTTGGGTCCAAATAGATGATTAGTGAAACCCCGTGTAAACTTTGTCCTAATATATTTGTCTAATTAGATGATAGTTCTAGATATGAATGTATAGTTGTATTGTTCAGAAACAATTACGAGCTTTTCAGCTGGTCACAGCACGACATCGCACAGGACGATTCATGCTCGCTATATCACTTCACAGTTCTTTGATCGCGGCCATTCTCATTTATCAAACAAACAGCCACTATGAACATTTTTATTAAAACACTACCATACGAAAGTACATTTTTAATCCAGCTTTTAGATTTTGCATAAGCGCGTCACAGCACTAATAAACTTTTTACAGATATAGCTTAGCTGATGGATGCATCACAAAGTTTTTTTTTCAAAAGGATAACACACTTTTTATGAGTACATTACGAGTGTATAAATGTTAACTACATTGTATTATATTTATTTTCAAATAACAGCCATTACAAAAGTCATTGTATTAATTAATTTGATCACATAGTTATATCGAATAACTATCTAATCAAAAAGGGTAGATGGCCAGAGTGTTATTCATTTTTATCTTCACCAACTCATACTTTAATTCTCAATAGAAAAATAAATATATTTATCTCCAATGTTACGGATGTTGAAATATGTGTAGTATCATTGCACGGTGACAGAAATACTGTGTTATGATGTCACAATTCATTCATGTTGTCATGACGAAAAATATTGTTACTCGTCTTACACATATCAAACTTTCCATCAAAATCCCTCTTTCATCAGTCAATTAGCATACTTTTATATTAGTTATCTTTTTAAATATACTACAATACATAAAGAATAAATAAAGGAAAGAAAAATTTCGACACAGGCGGGAATCGAACCCACGACCTCGGGTGAGGTTTTCATGAACAAAAAGAATTAATAAAGAATAAATAAAGGAAAGAAAAATTTCGACGCAGGCGGGGATCGAACCCGCGACCTCGCGGATATGAACCTTCCGAATAAGTAAAAATTCGGAGGAAGGAAACGCAAACACTACTTAAACGTGTAAAAGAAATAAAGGACAGAATAATTTTGCACTGGCAGCCAACTGACACGGTAGCTCAATTGGCAGAGCGTCGGGGCGTTTACCCGAGGTCGCAGGTTCGATCCCCGCCTGCGTCGAAATTTTTCTTTCCTTTATTTATACTTTATTTATTAGTACTAATCCTCACATGAGGTTTTCATGAACAAAAAGATTTAAAAAAGAATTAAATTATGTGATAGTCCGGCATTTTCAAAATTTGCATTCTATCTGAAAAGGTAGACAAGTGGCCTTCCGAATTAGTAAAAATTCGGAGGTAGGAAACGCAAACACTACTTAAAACGTGTAAAAGAAATAAAGGATAGAAGAATTTCGCGCTGGTAGCCATTGACACGGTAGCTCAGTTGGCAGAGCGACGGGGGCGTATACCCGAGGACGCGGGTTCGATTCCCGCCTGTGTCGAAATTTTTCTCTCCTTTATTTATTCTTTATTTATTAGTAATAATCTTCACATGAGGTTTTCATGAACAAAAAGATACTACAATACACATGAAAGAATTACATGTACCTGTGACTGCCTAAACGAGCTCAGACTAACTAAGAAATCTAGAATAGTTGCGAGGAACTGTTACATGCACCACTGGTGAAAGATAGGAGATTTTTGTGTGTGGTTGTATGGCTGGAGTTTAGAACATAAGATAATAACATAACATAAACGTTCACGCCGTTTATCCCCGAAGGTGTTGGCAGAGGTACCAATACTTCTCAACTCACATGGCAGCGCCATCTAGTTTCCAGAGAAGGCACCCACGTTTTGCTTGGACAGTGTAGTCACGTGATAGGGGGCAGGCCTATCGCCGTTTTATACGAATACACTGTCACATGACTAAGTACAACTCAGCCATGTGGGTTTCCTCACGATGTTTTCCCTATCCGTTATCAACAATGATAAATTAACCACACATATGACTTTAGATAAGACAAATTGGTGTAGGCCCGACCCAGGATTGGAACTCACGCCCTTCTGTTTTCGGGCGGGTGATTGGTTATTTATAACATTAAACTCTTTATTGTGCAATACAAACAAATTTTTATTGAAAAACTATTATTATTTCTTGCGGTCTTATTTCTAAGCAGGCTAAATGTTTGGCCCTGATAGGTAGCTGTATAGGTGATGTTTTGTTTGTACGTTATTACTATTTCTAATTAGTATTTGTCGCATTTAGTTTATATTTCTTAGTTAGTCTACCTTAAACGGCTACCTTAGGCCGAACCTTTTACGACCATCGATTATGTCACATGATGCAAAATTGTCGCTACAAAATTCCTTGGTTTTGAAAGCTAATTTACAACATACGATACATTATCCGCGAAATATTCGTCAGGGGAATATAATGTACAGCTAGATTAGCATATATCCAAGTAGACTTAAAAAAACTCGTCACCATTCATTCAAACTATCATCTTACTCAACAACCAAAGTTCCAAGTTTACCACCAACCACACTTGGTCATGGGTAATGTAAACCCAGTATGTGTGTGACATGATATGCGTAAGTGAATAGTTGTGTGTGTAACATATTGTGCCTATGCAATGACGAGTGTGTGACATCATATGAGACATGGTATGTGGTATGTGACACAACATTGTTTACATGATTATGAGACACGTGTATGTGAGACGTAAAGTGTGTAAGCCACGATGAGTGTGTATGACATGATATGTCTGACATAATATGTATGCGTGCCGGTGCGATGGCAAAATGAATGCATGTCACATTATGTGTATGAGACATGTTGTATGTGAGCCGTGAAGTGTGTATGACATGATGTATGTGTGACATAAAGTGTATGTCACATGATATGTGTGTTATGTTATATGTGTGTGTAGGTCCGCTATGACGACGAAGACGAGGACGAATGGCCGCAGCCGGACGCCATCCTGGAGCAGGGCGTGCCGCTGCGGTGACAAGATGAATGTGTGTATCATTAGGTGTATTTGACATGATATGTGTGTCATGTAATATGTGTATGTAGGTCCGCTACGATGACGAGGACGAGGACGAAGGGCCGCAGCCGGACGCCACCCTGGAGCAGGGCGTGCCGCTGCCGGTGCGCATGCAGGGCTCGTTCCCGCCCGAGCTAGCCTCCACGCCGCTCGAGGACATCGATCCTTTCTATAGTAATAGGAAAGTAAGTATCCATTCAGAATTATTCTACGTAATAAAGATATAAGATAAATACTGATTGTAGTCTAAAGTAAATAATAGTATGTCCTTTTCGTGGTTCTCATTCAAAATGGCGTAGAGCTAGAGGGTTAGAAATGCAATGACGAAGAAATTCAATTCTCTAGCAATACATATATAACAATAATTTAAATAAAATAATGGTAAATCACGGCAGTCTAAAACTTCTAAAAATTCAACTTCTACAAATGTCAACCATATAACATTGTTTCAGACTTTCGTAGTAATAAGCAGAGGTAGAGATATCTTCAGGTTTTCAGCAACGGACGCAATGTGGATCCTCGATCCGTTCAACCCCATTCGGAGAGTCGCCATTTACATCCTGGTCCATCCGCTGTTCTCTCTCTTCATCATCACTACTATACTCGTCAACTGCATACTTATGATCATGCCAACCACACCCACCGTTGAAAGTACTGAGTAAGTTTCAACTGTCATACTTCCGACACACAGACGAGAAATTATCAATTACGCGAATTATATACAACTCTCTAGAACAGTTTAGTAGTGCACGCTAGATATCAACAAATATTTAGGATGTTTTATTAATACGAATCATAATTATTGCGAGTACATAGCGTTTAGAAATCATAGATTTGTCATTTGATTTTAATGGAATATATTCGAGTCGGTTACTTTAAATTTTATACATAAATGAAATTAACAAGTCCTAACGATAAGCATGTAGAGATTTAGATTTTTTATATTTACTGTCTGATTCCCTTTAAATTGAACTTTAAACTTATATTTTCTATGTTTATATTTATAAAATGTAATGTAAAAAATAATAGAGGTATTTTGTATATTCGTCGATGCGTCTGGCAAGCGGAGTAGCGTTGATCAGTGAAGATGGCTTTTTCCAGAGTGATCTTTACCGGCATCTACACATTTGAATCAGCGGTGAAAGTAATGGCCAGAGGTTTCATACTACAGCCGTTCACATACCTTAGAGATGCATGGAATTGGCTTGACTTCGTAGTAATAGCGTTAGCGTGAGTAGTAGACATATTTACTTATCATGACTTTGTGTAGACCAAGTTTCTATATAGATATGTTATTAATGTCTCGTAACTTCATATAGTTACTAGTTCTACATAGACCGAGACAAAATATTTGTAGATGATTTATATAGAGTTCTTTTCCATTAACTTATCGAAATCTTAGATATACTTAATAACGTTGATAATATTCAGAATTATTTATTAAATGTTAATGTTATTATTCGATAAAGCATAAGAAACGTGTAAATGAAGAAATTTCGAAGTTAAGAGATTTAAAATTCAAGAGATTTCTTGAACTACAAGCTACTTCGAAGTACGCCTTTAAATTATAAATGAAATGTAAAGTCAAACTAAATGATTAAGAAATCAAGTATAATCTTCTTTTAGAATTTAACTCATAGAAAGTAATAGTTAATAAGTTTTACTCATTGAGATTAACAGTGGATAATCATTTCTCTAGCTTTATCGAAATATCTAACAGTAGTGAAATAGCCAATAGTGTGTGTAGAATATTACAAGTGGTGGTTTGTGCCCGCGTGTGTTTGCAGTTATGTGACCATGGGAATAGACCTGGGGAACTTGGCCGCTTTAAGGACCTTCAGGGTGCTCCGAGCGCTGAAAACTGTAGCCATCGTGCCTGGTAATATCTAGTTTTAACATTCACCTACTTTTTTATGAGGCAGTTAATTATTTATTTGTAAGACATGCAGCATAAACTTTCTTATACTCGGGATATTAATTCCTTGTTATATTGAGATAGGCTGAGAATATTGATCCCCTTTGTGTATGATAAAAAAAAACTTTTTCCTATATACTAAGTAGGTCTCTTTTTCATTATATTGGCAAAACAATATGTACTTGTAAAAATTAAAATGTCGCTTTCTCCCTTCTTATATTATTAAGGTAACAAAATTAATGTCACAAAATATTAAAACGGACAGTAACTTTTAAAAATATCAACTTATTCTTCCTGCCAACCCTGCCACTACATACGACCTGAATATCAGTTTGTATGATATATATTGATTAGAAAAAACCAAAAGTTTATCGAAAATACGCACGTAAAATAAAACTATAAGATTAAAATCTTTTGTAAATCAAACTAAACTTAGATAGCAAATAGAAACCCACTAAAAGTATAAATATTTAAAAATGTAGATTATAGAAACCTATTTGAGTAAACGTAGGACAATAGGTCGTTCTTATGAATATTAGAGTTAATTCTAGCTAGCAGTATCGATTTGACTGAAATAAGAATACACTGCAGACAAGTGTCGTGTGCTATTTCCACGCTACATAACACGGTATTGGAAATATACTAGTTCCAATTTTCAACTTATTATTGGAACATTTTTTCTTCCACTGAAAAGATTTTTAGCTTAAAGTGTAAACGGGTTCAGAAGTAGGGAATATTTTATATGCAGTTTAGTTTACATATTACAACATGTGTTTCATGATAAATATCAAACAATCAAAATTATTAAGTAACTACCGATAATTAAATCAATACTTCTGAACCTAAACTTTGAACTCACAGCATATTTTTTGTTTTCTTACGGCTAACTTACTTCGACAAACCAATCGACCAACCATATTTTCATATAACTAAATAACTGAATACAAACCAGGTTTGAAAACGATCGTGGGAGCCGTAATAGAATCCGTGAAGAATCTGCGTGACGTGATCATCCTCACGATGTTCTCTCTATCTGTCTTCGCGCTGATGGGGCTCCAGATCTACATGGGGGTGCTCACACAGAAGTGTGTCAAGTCGTTCCCCCAGGATGGATCTTGGGGAAACCTTACGGATGAGAACTGGGAGAGATTCTGTCAGAATGAAAGTAAGTTAATTTATGTATTTATATATTAATCTTGGATTATCCATACCACTAATACTTTTGGCCACCATTTTGTACAAGTCTGACAAACCACACGGCTTCCCACACATGTATTGTATTATATATTTCTGACATCGAAATCCCGTATTTTTTTTTAACATTAAATCTTCTTACGTGGCATTAATGTTCCTTCTGTACCATGTGTACAAAGTCATTTTTTACAACACATCGTATTAGGATCCTAATTTGCTCTTATTAGGAACAATCTTTCCTGTTTTAATACATAAGTTTCTGTAGCAGATAATACGGTTACAATACAACACAAACTTTTTGGCAAACTTTATATAGATTTAAAAAAAATACCTAGTAACATTGTTCAATAAAACCTTGTTGTGCTAAAACCTACCTCTACCAAACTTTGCATGACGGTCAGAAGCATCGAGTACCAGGTCGTGACGGAGAGTTTTTTCCAAATGTTACTATTGAGGAAAAATCGCCCATAAAGTACTGTAAAACCAATCGCCACTGCACTCATATTTGTCATCGCGAAGCATTCAGGCCCACTTAGTTTATTTTGTTTGACTTTATTCTCAATTATTCTGTTATGAAATCATGAATAGCAAATGCGTAAAATGTCTTGGTCTTTTGGAACGCTCGAATGATAGATGTTGAAATATTTGTAAATATATAACCCAAAATAAAAGCAGCCATTGTAACTTTTATAGCATTTGTAAAAACAGCAGTTTCTGCTTCAAGTCAATTTGCTAAATAAAACGCTAACATGTGGAACAAACTTTACAAAAGCAGCAATTTCACTGCACACTCGCAGCCAAGCGTCCCTATGGTATAAATTACTTATGAAAATAAAAACTTCGACCCAGTTCGTAGAAAATCAATATCATGCAGAAAGTTTTATCGTTTTAATAGACTGCGATATAAATTCAATCATTCTAAACTTTGTGTGTTATACTAAACTAATATGCAAATTAATTAGCAAATTATATTTTTAAAGATACGAATACTTTCTCATTTTGAAATGTACTCAAACGTTCAAACTCAAACGTTCACGCCTTTTATCCCCGAAGGGATTAGCAGAGGTTATTTATAAGCAATACAAAGGCTTTGCTTGGACAGTGTACTCACGTGATAGGGGCAGGCCGTTTTGTACGAATACACTGTCACGTGCCTTAGTACAACTTAGCCATGTGGGTTTCCTCACGGTGTTTTCCCTCACCTTAAAAACCATGATAAATTAACCACACATATGTCTTTAGAAAAGACAAATTGGTGCAGGCCCGACCCGGGATTTGAACCCTCATCATTTGCACGATAAGCGGTGTTCTACCCACTGAGCTATCACGGTTGATTATTTATGTTGACATTATAAAGTTATTTCCTTAACAATACGTAAAAAAATAAAATTTAACATGTAATTAATTTACTTTGCTCGCACAAAAACGATTGCCGTATGTGGGAAACCACCGAGCCTTTTGAACGAGCTTGGTAAACGTAAACCCGCAGTAGAGTTTGGCAAATAAAATTTACATCCGCGGAATGTTTGCCGTCTTTTAAAAACTCTTTAAATTTTATATACGGTTGTTGGCTTTGTACTTTACATACATACATATACTCACGGCTATAAATCCCTAGAAGACCACTTTTGGAAAGTTGAGTGGGGAAAAGATGGTAAAATAAAGGTTGTTGTTTGTACTTTAATTGTAAGCAATTCTTAGCGTAAGTGGTACTGTAGATTTTTCAATGTAAAGTTTGTTTTCCAACGTAATATTAATGACGGGATTAATATTGTTTATTTTAAAATTAATATGTAGTCTACGTTTCACTTAAGTAAACCATGATAACTGAAAAGTTATCGAAAAGTCAGGCTTTAAAAACCATTTAATAACACGCGATTAAATATCCGGACATCAATAGTTGTTTTAATTTTAAATTAACGGATTATTTCAAACAAAACTGACTTCGATAAAAAAAGAACATACATACATATACTCACGGCTATAAATCCCTAAAAGGGGTAGCCAGAGCTGAGAAATTATAAATTCCTCAGCCACTTTTGGAAGTTGAATGGGGAAATGATGGTAGAATAAAGGTTGTTGGTGATGGGTCTCCAACCGCATCGCCCAAAAATCCCTTAAAAAGCACCAAGTCCGTTAGTCGCCTCTTACGTACACCCACCGGAAAAAATGGGGTAGTGCTATTCTTGTAACAAATGAATAAATTTAATTACAACAACTCTGACAATTAATTAAAATCTTACATTCTTATATTTTTGAATGTGGGATATATTGTTTATGGAATCAATCATTTTGTGTGCCTTTTACAAGGGATTGCCATTGTACACTCAGTTTATTTTACGCAATTATGCAAATAAATGTTATACAATATAGTTTTAATGCGTTTTTTTTGTTCCCAGCTAACTGGTATGAAGAAAATGGAGACTATCCACTATGCGGTAATTCCTCAGGAGCTGGGTAGGTTTTGTACCTTAAATATATACTAAAATGTACTGTTGCACTAAATATTTAAAAAAATTAATTGTCCCGTGTTAGTGCCGCCAAAGTGTTACGACTATTCTTTTGGAAAAAGCTTTTATTTAATGCGCAAAGCTTGAAAAATGAACTTAAATACAGGGTCTACAAACTACTTTTGGATATTCTTTTTTGTTAACTTGATGCAATGAAATAAAATTATAAATTACTTAAACATAGCCAAACTGTCCACAATAGAAAATTATACGACAATTATAAGTAATAAAACCGTTTTATACCCTACCGTACCAAAATTATTGATCATTCGTTCTATTCTCATTTTTAAAAATACATGTATTTTTCAGGAATTCTTTAACTGATACTTCTTTTTATGTTTCTTAATTGTTTTTTTGTGGTATAGTCAATGTGAGCCGGGCTACGTATGTCTGCAAGGCTATGGTCCGAACCCCAACTACGGGTACACGAGCTTCGACACGTTCGGCTGGGCCTTCCTGTCCGCCTTCCGCCTCATGACGCAGGATTACTGGGAGAACCTTTACCAACTGGTATGTATATCACTTAAAATAATATAGGCTTAGAAATCAAATAATAGTTATGTAATGCATCTATAATTACTAGTTTTAATTTTTTTGGGTAAATTACGCAAAAAGTTTTTAAAACTTACTATATTAACCACACTAATTACAAACTAAACATCTTACTGTTTCCACATACAAATTACTGGCATAATCAATTGTGGCATAAAGTTAAGTTAACATCTTTTTTTTAAGACATAATTTTAGAAAGGAGTAAACGATTATCAATATGTTTTCTTCTTACAATAGTAAAACGGCATATAGTTTTACAGACGATTTATCAAATAAGTTATATTTTTGTATATCCAATGAAAATAAAACAATGCAAGTGATTTTTCTGGTATGGTTTTAAATGTGACGGAATGTTTGGTATTGATTCTGTGCTATAAATAATGAACCCATATTTACTTCTTGATTATAATGTTAACGTTTCGTACTAAATATATTCGTAGCACATAAAAGCTACGCATAACAAACTCTCGTAGACGTAATATTTTCGTAGAAATTAACAAATCAATGTATTTAGTCACGACTTTAATGATATCAAGTCAGGTCAGGTCATTGCGTGACTTAGATTACTTATTGATATTTTCACTTCTCTATAGTATAGTAAAATGTGAAAGTAAATTAAATTTTTTAAATTTAAAATAATTATGTAAGGACTGACTGAATAATATGTTTGTAGGTGCTGAGGTCAGCGGGTTCGTGGCACGTTTTGTTTTTCGTGGTGATAATATTCTTGGGTTCTTTCTACCTGGTGAACTTGATCTTGGCTATCGTCGCGATGTCGTACGATGAGCTGCAGAAGAAAGCTGAAGAAGAAGAACAGGCGGAAGAAGAAGCTTTGAGGGTGAATATAGTCTTTTAAATAAGCATTATACTAACATTTTAATTGTCAATGTAGTGAGATATATAAAATTAATTAATCCAGTTAAAAAATAATTACATTTAAACTGCATAAAATATGTAAAAAAGTATGGTAATGTTACAAAGCCAATGTAGTTAAAGTTGACGAATCCCACCAAGTCGCGCGCGAAGCAAATACTGCCGTACCATCCTTTTATTTTGGTACAGCGCGTGAACCCCTTCAACCAGTAATGGTGCAATCCGTCCGGCCCCGGACTTTTCCAGTTCGGAGCCTTACGGATGGCAGCCACCACGTCGCCCTCGGATATGTTGACGGGGTTCATGGGCGCTATGGGTTGGCATGCTCCCTCGACCGCCTCGGACCATCGGCCATCTTCGTGATCAACAGGCAGTGACCAAAGCCCACGCCAAAAGGCAACTAAGTCGGCTTTTTCCGGTCGCTGACCCGTCGAAACCACATCGGGACGCCCCAAAGTTCTGTAGAACTTCTTCTGGTCACTCATGAAGAGACGATTCTGTTGGTACCTCTTTACCCTTTCAGAATATAGCCTAATTCGCTTACCCCAAGCAGCTATCTTCTGCTTCAGATCATCGATGCGCTCCACCAGTCTACAGGCAAACTCCGGTGAGTTGTCAAAGACATTTTCACCGGGGAATGCCTCCCTGACGAAGCGCACCACCCTCGGCCTATTGTTGCCTGATCTGAAGCTGGTCAGTTTGCCTATGAGGACCCTGACCTTTGTGATACGGCTTTCAATCCGGCTCATCCAGGCTGGTCTAGTTCTAGTCCTGGGACTAGTACTGCCAGCCTGGTGGGAGCCACCAGCTCTTGTTGGCGGCATCCTGACGCTCCTTCGTACTTCCCGCTCAGGGACAGGAGAGAGAACCTGAAGGGTGGCTCTTCGTCCAGCAGAGGAACAGCCTCGCGTCGCAATTGTTCGAGTTCGGCAGCGCTAAAAAGTTCTGATCTCTGTATGTACCGAACTCGGTCCGCCAGGTTTTGTTCTGTGACGGTCAAATTGGGCTCCAGCCGCAGCAATTCGAGGTACATTGCTGCCCGATAACCCGTCCGTCCAGTTCTTGATCCTGTGGCCCTAATGTAGGCCCGCATGGCATTTCTATTCATATCAACCGTCCATGCCATGCGGCGCCATACCAGCGGTGGGCACCGATTGCTGGGACTGAGTTGCCCCAGTCCCAACCAATGCCAAGCCATCTGGTGGCTGAGGTGGTCGAGCCAGTCTGCCGCAGCTGGGGGACCGCATGCTGCCACGTCCAGCCCCAGCTCCAGACGTGCCCCAGCGATAGCCCCTGGAGAGCGGCCCTATACGCTCATCGTTGTTATTTTCGTTCATTTTACGATGAGCGAAGATTCACCCGGGCTTTCGCTCACTTGCCCCGGGGAGACCGTTATTACTCTATTTTGCGCTGAGACCAGTTTGTAGACACGGTCAACACCTACAAACTCAAGCGCTGACTATTTGCACCGCTGGAATGGCAAGCTGCCCTTCCAACAATGGGCGGTGGGGTCGTCACATCCCTACGCCTACGATTTATTTATTATTATAGTTAATTTTACGTGACTTGGCCGTTGAACATTCTTGACACGTTTAGTATGTGCAAGTTTATTTACTATGTTATTTGCAGATTTATTCAAATCTTCTAAACTTCTTTGCCGATAATGTAGAGTCTTTTTTTTGTGATTTTAATCTATCTTTATTTCTAAGTGTAAGAACTCTGGTGATTATTTCTAGGTTTCCCTTAAACTTTAATCATAATCTACTATCGCAGTAAGGAACCTTAGACATGGCTATACTTATTTTAGAGCTTTCATTACTTTTTAGAGATAAACAAGCAGCTCTATCAAGACTTGGCTAGTTTTTTACATTATGTTTATGGTGGGATGTATTTATTCTTCTAAGTATCCTATATAAATAATGCCTGAGGTAAATTCTTTGCCCGCTTTTGACGATGAGAACAAACGTTTTCTAGTTAAAACATACTTACTTACTTACTTACTTATACTCACGCCCATTATTCCCATTGGGGTAGGCAGAGACTATCGATCGCCACTTAGTACGATCTTGACAAACCTCTCTTGCTTCCCTTACATTCATTATCCTCCTCATACATGCTCTTTTATTCTTCTCACTTCGGACCCCCGCCTTTATAAGAACGTTTTCTATCTGGTCAAGAAACGTTTTACGAGGCCGTCCTCTACTAACATTCCCATCCACATTGGCTCTATATATCTCTTTCGCTACTTTATTTTCATCCATCCTCTCTATGTGCCCAAACCACCTCAACATTCCTTTTTCTATCTTGCATACTACGTCATCTTTCAAACCTACTCGTTCACGGATCACAGTATTTCTCACTCTATCACACAGCCTTACATTACATATACTTCTGAGGGATCTCATTTCCACTGCATTAACTCTACTTTCATGCTTCTTCTGCCATGCCCAACATTTACTACCATACATCAGCGTGGGAACCAGAACAGCATTATGCACAGCCATTCGAGCCTTTTCTGACAACGAATGGCTCGACATCAGACTATTCATGGCTCCATTCACCGCGTTTCCCTTTTTAACTCTCCTTTCAATATCTTTCTCACATTTTCCATCCCTAGTAAACAAACTCCCCAGATATACAAATTCTTTCACTTGTTCCACTTTTTAACCATTTATAACAATGTCACATTCTGTCATACTTTCCTCTCTTTCAAAAACCATTGTTTTGGTTTTGTCCACATTCACTCTCATTCCCTTTCTTTCGAAAGACTTACACGCAATGTTCACCATCTCCTGCAACTCATTTACCGTTGATGCAAGTAACACTTAATCGTCAGCGTATAAGAGGTATTTTACTGACGTTATTAGTATCCTTTAGGCAGATGCAATAGTAGGCTCTGGACATTGTTATTGATTTACTTTTGTACGATTTATAGGAAAAAAAATCGTAAAATTCCACAATAGCTCTCTACTGACATTGTCATCCACATTGGCCCTTACATCTTACCACTGTAGACAATCAACGTCCCCGTCGCACTTAAACGTGTAAAAGAAATAAAGGATAGAAGAATTTCGCGCTGACAATTGACACGGTAGCTCAATTGGCAGGGCGACGGGGGCCGGCGCGTATCGTCGTATACCCGAGGTCGCGGGTTCGATTCCCGCCTGTGTCGAAATTTATCTTTCCTTTATATATTCCATCTTAACCCTCCCATAGGAAGCGGAACAAAAAGCAGCGGCGCGCGCCGACCGCCAAGAGGCCCGCGAGCAGCACGCTCGAGACGTGGCCGCCGCCGCCGAAGCCGCCGCCTACGCAGAGGCCCACCCGGCCAAGAGCCCCAGCTTCTCCTGCCAGAGCTACGAGCTCTTCGTCAACCAGCGAGGCACGGCCGACGACAACACCCGCGAGCGCATGTCTCTGCGCAGCGACCACTCGGTGAGCACCCAGCACAGGACTGACTCGCACGAGCGCCGGCACAGGAAGGTCAGCATGGTGAGTACGCACTTGATGCCGATCACCACACTAGATGATGATAGATTGGATCGGTAGTTTTTGCCTTTCCGTCTATTAAAGTGAAATATATTAGACCGAATTTTCAAGATAGATTTTGCCAAGATGTGACGAATTGATGAGATAGATGATAGATTGAATCGGTAGTTTTCGCATTTTCCGTCTATTTAAGTAGGCAACAGAATATATATTAGAAATTGGATAGGTGGATATCGCACTTAGTTTGTCTCTAGGATCATTGTATAATACAAAGTGAGCAAAAAAAACTTGATAGATATGATAGAGCTAGATTTGTTTGACAATACAAGAACGCGGAAGTAGGATAGGTAAATTTTAATCGGTGATTTTCACACTTGATCAAGCTTTAGGATCATGACCGAACTAACAAAATAGTCGTAGGTAAATTGATTGAATCTTGGGTTTTTGCACTTGGTCCGATCTGGACTAAAAACATTGTACATGAACTATCAAATATAAAAAATAAGCTTTTGTTACTCGTTGAATATGTAGCTTTCTAGTAAAAATATATTTATGATATCGTTTCTCTGAATTTCGAATTTGCTGATATAAAAGCATTACGCAAAGCTTTATTTACTGGAAATTCAGATTATCTCGAAAGTATGCTTTTGTTGGTTTCTTTTGATGAAGTAGGGTTCTTAGAAAAAATAATATCGAAGTTTCTGACATTGTGGAAAATTTTATCTTTATTTCTTCAGTAATATGTTTAAATGATAAAGATGTACATTTGTCAAACTTTTACGTAATAAGATAAAGTTCACCAGTTATCAAGCGAGAATTAACAATTTATGAATTGGATGATTTAATAAATACATTACTTTAAAATTAGATTAATTGAATGACCACAGGGAATAGCATGTGTGCCGACATTTGACTGAGTTGAATGTAACAGTTTTAAGTCGCAACTTATTACGATTTCATTAACATTTAATCAACGAAAAAAGGCAGGCATGGGGGTTTTATTTTAATAATTATTCATAAACACTTGCTTTAATTTTATCCATAATCTGAACAAAATACTTTTTCCTATTCCCCGTTCACATGTCAAACACATAAATTTTACTCAAATCTTTCTTTTGCCACTAAATTTCAAGTGCAGATACCGAAATTAGTATAGTAAATACCAACAAATATCTCATAATAAATTCATATCCTATAATATATCGGTGTGGTCATTGGCAGGTGAGTTAAAACATTTATCATTATTTAAGCTTGACTATGTAAAATTATCTGTTTTAAAAATGATGTACCGATTTAACCTTTATCATCTAAAATGGTATGCTCACAAGAAACCATATATTCAAGCTTAAATTTGCATCCATTATGAAAGAGTGTTTGCCTAAGCTTCATAATATATCCTTGTAAGATTTTGCTGCGCTTCCCCTTAACAGTAATCTATGGGTTAGGTATAAATTACTCTTGTAATTTGAACTGTTTTGATTGTTGAATAAGAATTTCGAGAAAACCCGTTCTCGCATCATAGCGGTGATCTATACTCATATATTTAGAAAAAGTATGCGAAAGCCGTAATATGTATTTATTCCTTAGTTCCAATAGGCTATTTGACTAAGTTTTGAAAACTATCTTACGGTGTTAATTTGTTTATAAGGAGCCCAAAATAATATGTTTCTGTCTTCATTTTAGATATTTTATTAAAAAATCAAAAAAGAAAATGCAATATACAAATATGCCGCGAAAGCGCGACTTTAAGTAATATGGGGGCTGTAGCACAAGTGACGTCAATTCCGCATTAAACACCAATGATCGAAGCGATACACAGTCAATTTATGCGCAATCTACGTCATTACAGAAATAGCCAATCACGGTCGCTTTTAGTCACGTGACAGTTGCATCAAAAATACTTATTTTAGAAGACGGATTTTAGTGAAATAATGAAATAATTTTATCTCGCATTATTACATATTGCTCCAAAAAAGAAATATTACAGTCAAATAGCCTATTATGATCCCAATGAAAAAAAGCCTTTCAGTATTTAGCAAATAGTTATACTTTAGTTAGATCTAATAAATGTGGCTGCTTTGATTATACCTAACGATGAATATACACAATATCTTTATTTTGTGTTAGTTGCATAAACCAATCGTGAAAAATAAAATTAATTTGAATTTACCATCGTAATTAATAAGTTGCTATTCATAAACTGTCAATTATTGCCTAAAATTCTGGCAGTACATATAATATTGGAGAGTTCAGAACTGCTTCTCGATATTTGGTTTGCTTCTATCGCATTGGCGTGGCTTTAGAATTTTCTTCAGTGATAAAATTTCAATATTAGATTACAATATATTTTCGTTTAATTATACACTTCCTCCCATACGCATGAAACAAAATTTTGCATGTTAGAGAAGCATGTCTTGTTCCGACCTCTACTGCTGGTATAGTTAAGAAGTAATATAAAATATTTAGATCAAGCATGACTTTGCATTACACTTTCTTTAAACTATAATAAATGAATGCATCACAAAAGTTCGCTAACCTTAATAAATCTAAAATCGCTTTATATTAAACAACAGCGTTCCGTAATGATATTTTTTTCGGCGCTGTTTGGCAAAATTTTCAAATGTTAAAATAACACCAGTAATATGTTGTCTGAAGTCTATTGTCATGGTAGATTAGTATTGTGTTTGTTCGTTTGGGCTGGGCCGCATTAACCACATTTCCGGAGGTAGGTTCTTTCTAATGGATATTCTGATAATCATGTTCTAACATTCCAAATGAGAGGCATATAGATAAAAAGAAGAGTTTTCAAAGCATTAGCAATAGTTCTGAAATGTTTAGCGCAGCTCGGGTAGGGAATGCAGTTCACGCATGGATTTATTCCCCTACGTTTACTTCATGTGTTTATAAACAAGAGTTACCTGACTAACTGTCGCCCAACACAATATTTTTCGTTCTTATTATTTCTAACTATGACTGCACTGATGATTACCATAGTAGTTTGAAATTCATGAGCTAAGAATATTGTCTAAATACTGTGATAAAGTTTCACAAGGATTTCGATTGCTTAAATGGCATCTGTGAAACTGTGTTTAGGGAAAATTCTTACGAAACATATTCTATACGTAACTGGCTGAGCACTCGCTACACTGCATTTTTTCAATTACTTGAGCAATATTGATTTCACTGTAATTGCTTTCACTGTAAGCCAACTGCTGCGACCGCAAGCTTTAATATTTTAATGATTTGCCTACGAGCGGAATAGGGTCACATATCTATTAATAGCTGAATGTTTTATCAAAGCGATGCTTCTGGTATTCCTTCCCATGATGGGCGTCAGTTGCTATCAATAGAATATTTATAATTCTGTTTATGCATTGAAGGTCCCTCACCCTGAAAGAATAAATAAATACGGGCAGATGTCATACGGGCCACTTCGGGAGGGCTCGCAGGTTTGTCCTTTATTCCTCATTGGTGTTTGTGCTCCCTCTCCTCTCTTCTTCCTTCCCTAGGAGACGACGGTTGTGTTTCGATTGCTTTGCTCTTGCTCTAGTTTCAGTCACATTACATATATCATCTTCAACATTTATCGACGTTACGGTTTCTCTATTCAGCAAATCAGAAGCACAATTATTTCTCTCCACTTTCTTTCGCACCTACTTTCTCTCTATCTTTTAATTGAATAAGCCTTTGTTGTCGACTAACTTTTGTTTATGAGCACATGAAATAAATTATTCATATGAAGCCTCTAAAGAGTCCTCTTTAAGTGATTGGAAGAAATTTGTGATTTGTGTATTTCTATAGCATGAAGATGTTGTTCAATGTTACCAGGCTTCGTTATCTTTGCCTGGGTCGCCATTCAACTTGCGGCGAGGTTCTCGCGGTTCGCACCAGATGACGCTAAGGCCGAATGGCAGACCACGCTACCCTCCCGGTGCTGACAGAAAACCCCTAGTTTTATCAACGTATTTGGATGCTCAGGAACATTTGCCGTATGCGGACGACTCTAACGCTGTCACTCCTATGTCGGAAGAAAACGGAGCTATCATTATCCCTGTTTATTACGCTAACTTAGGTAAGCTGGCGTCCATCACTTTAAGAAGTTTATGTTTGTTGTTAAGGGACCTATGGATGGATAAACCTCGGGGATAAATGATAAAGTTTAGGTTGAACTCTTACTCTACTAATTTTTTAAAACTTAGTAAAGTTTTCTATGTAATATGAGTATCAACTGTTTTCTTATAGATAATTGTTCCCAATACATACTGATTTCGATGTAGGTGCTTATCGTTTACGCCGTCCATCCCAGAAGTGGGTGCAAAGGTTTTCTCACACTCCTAGCATCACGTAATTTTATCATTTTTGATTAGAGTATCCACTTTTTGCTAGAGAAGTGCACTTTCGTCGAAGATGCATGCTTATCGTCGCTTTGTACGAAAAGACTGCACATTCCAGCCTTGTGGGTTTCTGCAGAATATTTCTCCATTCAAATCTTGATAAATTAAGAACACATTCGATTTAAGACACAATGGTGTAAATCTGATTCAAGATTTGAACCCACAAATTCCTTTTCTATAGCCGTGGGCATCAAAGACTCTTCCAATATGCGCCAGATAATTCACACATTAAAATGAACTAAAACATCGACCGCAGGTTCCCGCCACTCCTCGTACACGTCCCACCAATCCCGCCTATCATACACCTCGCACGGGGACCTGCTGGGTGGGCTCGGCAAGGCGCAGACCAAGGAGGCCAAGCTGCGCGGGCGGTCGGCCTCGCGCAACCACAGCGTGACGTCACAGCCGCATGCCTACCCGCTGCCACGGCAGGACTCGTCTTTAGCGTCTAGACCGCTTAGAGAATATGTAAGTTAACTAGACTCTTATTAGGTGTGTCTTGTACTGTTACTACGATATTCAGCATTATTCGGTCGCCATTGCGCAACCACAGCGTGACGTCACAGCCGCACCGCCTACCCGCTCCCGCGGCAGGGCTCGTCCTTGGCTTTTAGACCGCTTAGAGAATATGAAAGTTGATTACTTTCTATGTAACTAGATGTGTTTTGTATTTTCACTATTGTTTTTAGTATCATAATACACATATGTTTGGGTTAACCAAATTCATGACATGTCGTGATAGTAGCCGGGACCAACTACACGTGCTCTCAGAAGCATGGAGTAAACAACATTTTTGAATGTCACGATAATTCACCCTGGAATATCTCACAACTAAATACTGAGATGGGATATCTTACTAATTTTATTCGTGAGTGTACTCGTACCTCCTAGAAATCCAACCAGAGAATGGAGACCTATGGGCCGTAAACTGAACGATATAATACTTGGGCCACGGCGACAGTATTCTAGTGTATATTTAAAAAATATTTAACACCAATTTCCGTCAAATTTTGCAATATTTGCAATATTTTTCCTGTGTATACGTAAACGGCGATAAATCTATACTTATAATAAATCTGTAGAGAGGTCAATTCTGTACATGAAATATATTTTCAAAATAACTATCAGGTGGTGATTAGGGATCGATACTGATGCCAAAACTGCAATCAGTAAAATTTTTGTCTGTCTGTCTGTCTGTCGGTTTGTATGTTCCTTATGGAAACAAAAACTACTCGACGGATTTTAACGAAACTTGGTACAATCATTCTCCATACTCCTGGGCAGGTTTTTGTATGCTTTCCAGCAGAGTAGTAAAGGGGAATTTTGGGAAATTTTGGGAAGACGGGAGAAGTTACTACATTTTTTAAGCTTCCGTCGCGTGTGCAGCCTTAATGGTTAAACTTACATAGAAATCATGTATGACGGAAATATTCTTCATAAAATTATCTAAAAAAAAAACCAACAGTTTATGTCTATCTTTTACGGTTGACTCACAATAACACGTGTAATTTCTGATAGCTTAGCAGTTCGGAACATTCTGATTATATTTGTTTACTCTTTCGTTTGTAAACCTTTCACTCATCCCTAATTTAAAAAAGGTAACATTATTACCTATTCAATAAAAAAAAGAATCATAGAAATCGGTAGAGAAACGCCGAAATTATACATAAAATAAGCCATCGCGCCCGTGACCAAAACCGAATCGTTACTAATTTACATACAACATACTAGATGGCGCCAGTAGTTGCATCCTACAACACGTAATGATTTATGTTTTAGATTGTAATAAATACTTCATAGCGTTTTATTCCAAAATTTGCTATTAAACGGAAATACTGAACCATTCATTAAAGCGCATTAAAAATCACCAAACTACACTGTTTAAGGAGTGCTATAAATTTAATAAATTGAAAACATTGCGCTGAATTTCACAATGCTTGAGAAGTGACTAAAGAAAGAAACCTCAGATATTTAAAAAACAACGCTACCCGTGCGAAGCTGGGACGATCCACTAGTTATACATAAAACCTTTTACATTATACAATCCAAAAAGTACCATTTTATAACTTGGTAACTGTGCTACATAAAGTAACTAATATTGCAGGAAATGAGTACCGCGGAGTGTACAGACGAAGCCGGTAAAGTACTGAAGCAACCCAACGACAACCCCTTCATAGAATCATCACAACAACCGAACGTAGTTGATATGAGAGGTTCGTATATTTCACTAATTAGAACAAATTTATGCCAATCATCATGATTCAGCAAATACATATTCACTGCTGGACATAATAAAAAAATGTGGAAGGTTTGTGTTCATGAAACTAAATGTCTGTAGGTAATGATGGATTTGGAGCCCCAAGCCCTTAATTTCGCTTAAAAGTTCTTTATTCCTCACTGAACTTCATAAATAAACAATCCGATATCTCTTCTCAATTATTTGTTTGAGTAGACTTTATCACAATTAATGAAAAAGGTTTGCGACATATTACGTAAAATAAGAAAACCGTGCAGTGCCGGCTTACAATGTCACTACCCCTTTCTACCCAAGGGCTTTTTAAATGGTTAAGGGCGATGCGGTTGGAGACCCACCACCAATAATACTTTATTTCTACCATCTTGTCCCCTATTGACTTCCAAATGTGGCTGAGGAGTTTCTAAGTCTAAATCTCTGGCTAGCCCTTTTAGGGATTTATGGCCTTGAGCATATGTATGTAAAACCAATACATTCAACAACTAAACTAGCATAAGTTCGATTTCCTCGTATTGTGTGCGAGTAACTTACATCTCGTCAGAATTTAAACAAATGATTCATACATACATACATACATATACTCACGGCTATAAATCCCTTGAAGGGGTAGCCAGAGCTAAGGAATTAAAAATTCCTCAGCTACTTTTGGAAGTTGCGTGGGGAGTAGATGGTGGAATAAAGGTTGTTGGTTATGGGTCTCCAACCGCATCGCCCAAAAATCCCTTAAAAGCCCCAATACCGTTAGTCGCCTCTTACGTACACCCACCGGAAGATATGGGGTAGTGCTATTCTAAGCCGGCACTACACAGCAAATGATTCAAATTAAAAATTATCATAATTTCAATGTAATTTCAGATGTAATGGTGCTAAATGATATTATCGAACAAGCGGGACGTCAGAGTAGGACTAGCGACCAAAATGGTATGAGGAAATATGGTTTATTATTAACAGTTTATTAATTTATTAGCCTATAAATCCAACAATTGCTGATTTATATTTAAAATAAAGCATTTTATATTTAATACTTTATTTAAATTGTGCGTCGCTTCCGATTCCACTTCAATACTAATCTAAGTCTGTTCCTACTTTATTCTGATTTCTGTCTCAAGGACTCTACAAACATAACTCATGAATGACTCCAACATACATCACTTACACTACATCATTAACGTATTTGCTCATTATGCAGCACAAAGGCATAATTGGCAATGGAGAAAAGTATCTTATGGATGTCATTTAAGTTTGGAAGTGGTGTAGCGTAGTATCGCACGAGCACTCGGATTATAAACATGTACACAACATGATGTGAACACGAGAGAATATTTGAGACAATAGTTTTGTTAGTGGTTTCAAAATTATTGATGGGTCTTCATCTATCAGCACCATCACAAAGCACCGCAATCACAATAGATATATCTCAAACAATTCACGACACTTCACAATGAGCATGCTTTTGTGTTTAATTTTCAAATTGCTGTTTTTGGTTTTCAAACAATTAATATTGATTTGGTTTTCAATATTCTTCTTAACTTTAGCATGTACTGCACTTTTCATTGGTTGGTTTGTCACGAATTTCAATAAATGACAACCATTATTCGTTGGCGCTTGATGAATGTATAGCTGGTGTACGTTAATTTTTAATTATTGATATCGACCAAAATTTCTAGAAAGTAATTAATAATAGAAGCTAATGAGCGAATACTAACTTTTCTGTCTGTCCTACACACAAACACGCATACTCCGCTGGTAATCGGGACGCCACAGTGTCAGTATACTACTTCCCAACAGCTGCTGAAGACGATGAAGATGGACCAACGTTCAAGGAGAAACTTATAGATTGTTTTATGAAGGGCATAGACATATTTTGCGTTTGGGACTGCTGCTGGTTGTGGCTCGAGTTTCAGAAATACGTGGCTCTGCTTGTCTTTGATCCGTTTGTGGAACTCTTCATCACGCTCTGCATCGTCGTCAACACTCTCTTCATGGCTCTCGATCATCACGATATGGACAGAGATATGGAGAGAGCTCTTAAAAGTGGAAATTACGTAAGTATATGACACAATATTTAGATATTTGCTATACTTTTATAAAAAAACTTATATCTAACAATTCCTTTTCAGTTCTTTACCGCAACATTTGCAATAGAAGCTACACTTAAATTAATAGCGATGAGTCCAAAATATTATTTTCAAGAAGGATGGAATATATTTGACTTTATAATTGTGGCCTTATCATTATTGGAGTTGGGACTTGAAGGTGTTCAGGGTTTGTCCGTGTTGCGTTCCTTTCGATTGGTAAGTTCCAAATTTCATCCAATTTTGTATTTTTCTTTTCCCCCATTAGAAATAAGTTGATAAAATCAAATCAATAAAAAAAAAACGAAAATCAACCATTTCAGCAAGTTACCTGCTCTGTTTAGTAAAAAACAAAAATTAGAATGTTTTGTCCATGAAAACATCATGTGGGTATTATTACTAATGAATTAAGGAAAGAAAAAAAATTCGACACCAGCAGGACTTGAACCCGGGACCTCCCGGCAACGCCCCGGTCGCTCTGCCAATTGAGCTATGATGTCAAGTGACTACTGATGCAAAAAGTTTATTTCCTTTGTTTCTTAACATCTTAGTGGTGACAGCGCTCCCTGCCTCCGAATTTGTCAAAAAATAAATTTCCTTAATTGATTAGTAAAATTAAAATATTTTATCTGTTAATATTACCGTAGCAATAATTTGATATCAAATTCGACATTAATATCTGAAAGATGTTTGAAAAAACGTAAGGGTTCCCATCAAATGTCTCACCTTAACTTCTACTACACTATTTTCAGCTCCGTGTTTTTAAACTGGCCAAATCGTGGCCGGCACTAAACCTTATTATATCCATAATGGGTAGGACCATGGGCGCTTTAGGGAACTTGACCTTTGTACTTTGCATCATTATATTCATATTCGCCGTGATGGGTATGCAGTTGTTCGGGAAAAATTACACAGGTTCTATGAAAAGAAACTTTTATCATTTCTCAGAGAATTTAGCTTGTTTATCGATTTAATTCAGCTTGACACTATAAAACAATACGTAATGTTTCACTGGGCTTGACCGAACCAATACTATTCTCATTTGGACATGATGGGTTGTCGAGGCTGCTTTAGAGCGATGGCGGCCGCGGAACACAGTGTAAAGCTAACCCACGCTTCTGATCATTGACGACGCTTTGCATTCAGTAATTAGACAGAGACTGCAGCTTCGCTTTTCGATGATTGGACTATAATGGGATCTATGTCATACACAATTAGGCATTGGAAACTAGAAAAACATCTAGAAACGCTAATTAGGCCCTCCTACCGAAAATTTCAAACATATATCCCAATCATGAGATGAACAGACGCACTATGCTACTTCCCGAGCACACACAAACAATCCATCGATCTTGAAGAACATCATCACTCATTGAAATACCTCCCACACGTAACACGTAGTAAGCATAGTTTAGTGTTGTTGAAATCATGAAAACGTTGTGACGATGAGTGATGATGGTCGAGTAAACTTCAGCAGTAGCATAGGTGAAGCGCCGGTAAGAAATTTGTGTGACGCCTTATTTCACAATTTGTACTTACAGCTACGAGTATTCAAATTGGCAAAGTCATGGCCGACCCTTAATTTACTCATCTCTATAATGGGTAGGACTATGGGTGCCTTGGGTAACCTGACCTTCGTATTGTGCATCATTATTTTCATATTTGCCGTGATGGGTATGCAACTATTTGGCAAAAATTACGTGGGTAAGTGAATTGGTGGTTGGGAGTGTTGCATGTTCATTGTTGTAATTGGTTATTTCTGGAAATCTTATTGTGTCTATTTACTTGTAGAATGTAGTATTATATCTAATGCTGTCCAAAGAGCTGCACCACGAACTCAGTGGTTTCTATATTTCTATGTGCGTTGGCCATAGTGTTAAGTTCTCATCTGTTCTGGATGCAGACTGTATGTTGTATCGTCCCGTGTCCGCTACTTAGTGTATATTGAGGCGTATAACTGTTTGTACTCTTGGTGATGAATCTATTGCACACACGTTACCAGGAAGGCGCCTCACTTGTGAAACTTATGCGTATGCTTCTCCTTGGGTGCTCTTAAAATATTTCTTTCATAACATCCTCAGATTATCATTAATATTTTTTTAATCATCGGTGACGCATACATAATGCCAAGGTCATTGCTATAGTAAAATGTACCCTTCAGAACACCAGTAAGCTGTTTCTATTTAAATTTCTGCATGCCTGCACAGTATTGCTTAGATGTCAAAACTAGTGCTTGTGATAGAATTTCTTGTTGTAAAATATGTTGTGTCTGTAAGTAGCGTAGAGTGGTAATTTGTGCAATAGTTTCTTAAAGATCAGTATAAATATCTGTTCTAATATTAGTGCTGTTTCACTTTGTACATTTTGCTATTACCTTAACTAGAGTGTTTCAAAGCGACTGACCGATTGTTATGATGATCAGATCACGTGGATCGCTTCCCGGACGGAGACCTGCCGAGATGGAACTTCACAGATTTCATGCACAGTTTCATGATAGTGTTCCGAGTGCTGTGCGGGGAATGGATCGAGAGCATGTGGGACTGTATGTTGGTCGGTGATGTTTCCTGTATTCCGTTCTTCTTAGCGACAGTCGTCATCGGTAATCTTGTGGTCAGTATTATTGTTATATGCCCTTCTTTAGTATGGCTCAATATTTTCAAAGCTTTTGGCGAACCTTGAAGTATGTCTTTAGGAATTCCTAAGAAAATTTTCAAAACAAAATATAAATGTATCCATAGAAATTATTTTTTCTAATATAGTAAATAAAGAAACAGCGTACAAGATTTTCGAAAAACTCAGAAAATATCATATAACTTTACGATGCAAACATCTGGAAGGTGTCAGCTATAATACAGTAGAGTTATCTCAAAAGCAAACATTTAACTCATAATAAAAAATAAATGATTTTTATTCTACAGAAACATAAAATTTATTTATTTACGAAGCTAGAGAGGTTTGTCAGGATCGTACGAAGTGGCGATCAATAGCCTACCCCAATGGGAACTAATGGCGTGAGTATATGTATGTATGTATGCATAAAATTTATGAACTATGTACGATTTTTCATTTTTTTTATATATGTAGCAAAATATATAAATATAGCTAAAGAATAATTATTTGATTAGTTCACTTAAATGTATACATCGATACAACGCAGAAGACTACTTACATAAACATAACATAACTTAAACGTTCACGCCGTTTATCCCCAAAAAAAAAAAAAAGTCAAAAAGTTTATTTTTCAAAATAAAGTTAAATACTAACATTTTTTGAACGTCAAAGTTTTAAATTAATCGTTAATCCGTTGCTTCGGAAGGTGTTCTTAAGAGAAGAAGCAACAAAGAAACTCTTTACATTCACATTTTTTCATTTTTTCATTATATGGTTTGTACAATTTCAGTTTATAAACATGTTTTTTTAAAGGGGTTGGCAGAGGTCCAATACTTCTGAACTCACATGGCAGCGCTATCTAGTGTCCAGAGAAGGTACCCACGTTTTGCTTAGACAGTGTACTCACGTGATAGGGGGCAGGCCTATCGCCGTTTTGTACGAATACACTGTCACATGACTAAGTACAACTCAGTCATGTGGGTTTCCTCACGATGCTTTCCCTCACCGTGAACAACCATGATAAATTAACCACACATATGACTTTATAAAAGACAAATTGGTGTAGGCCCGACCCACAATTGGAACTCACGCCCTTCTGTTTTCGGGCGGGTGTTCTACCCACTGGACTATCATGTCGCTTTGATACAAAATCATTGGTAATCGTTTATAAAGCATTAACATCGCTAAACACCTTTTTTAATACCACATTCCAGGTTCTCAACCTCTTCTTGGCTCTGTTACTGTCCAACTTCGGTTCATCAAGTTTATCAACACCGACAGCTGACCAAGACACCAATAAGATTGCTGAAGCGTTCAACAGAATATCCCGGTTCAATGAGTGGGTTAAGAAAAGTATAGCTGACTTCTTGAAAATCTTGAAGAACAAATTGACCAACCAAATAGCTATACATGCTCCCGGTAAGCGAGGTGTTGTCGTTGTGGCATGATGTACATCAGTGTTAAATGTTGTGACTTAAATAACTACGAGATATGTTGCTGTTGTAATAAATGTGTGTTTAAAACACACCCTTATTATATGATTCAAAATGGGAAAGCACCATATAAAATATTACCTATATGACTTGAAGGACTAGTATGGTGTATCTTTTATTTTTTATCATACGATAAGGTCAAGGTAGAAATTTGTAACTACTAAAAGGCTATGTTATGTTTTGAACAAGAACAAAAATCTTCTTATAATATATATTCTTTACTCTTTTGAAAACATACATACTCACGGCTATTATTCCCTTAACGGGGTAGCCAGAGCTAAGGAATCAGAAATTCCTCAGCCACTTTTGGAAGTTGCGTGGGAAAAAGATGGTAAAATAAAGGTTGTTGGTGATGGGTCTCCAACCGCATCGCCCAAAAATCCCTTAAGAGCCCCAATACCGTTAGTCGCCTCTTACGTACACCTACCGGAAGAAATGGGGTAGTGCTATTCTATGCCGACACTACACAGCTTTTGAAAACAATTAGTTAGAATTTAAAAATATTATAAAAAGGTCTCTAAAAGATACCGTCTCTTTAATAATTTGGTATTAAATATATTTGTAATATAAAAAATAATATGAAATTACTGAGAATTCTCAAAGAATGTAGTAATTAATGTAATAAATGCATGTGTGTTAATTTGGCCCTTTGAAACGTGTTTGTGTGTGTTCTTGCTCTCCAAGTGTAGAAATTGAAGACCTGTTGTCGTGTGCTAGATATATTCGTGCTTGTCATCTTAGTTTTTGTGAAAGCTTGATATTTACTTTGCTATTTTTATTATTATTTATTAACATTATATTACGTATATCATTTCATCAATGTGTACAGATTCCTAACATATTTATTTCAATTATTTTTATAAACGTAATTCTATTAATAATTTCCGATATAACTAATTTAATTAAAGTACACTTACATTAAAATGCATTTTTGTATGTTACAAAATAGAAAAAGAGTTTTAAAGTATTAAATAATATAAATTCATAACAATGTTTAGAAATGTAGGCAGCAAGATGGTCAAACGCAACCGTTGTTGGATAGACTACTCAGTACTACTCTACTAGACTATCAGGCAGGCTTTAGGTGCAAAGTTTTAAACCAAAAGCCCGCTCTTTAAAGCGGACTTTTGCAACAGAGGATAATATATTACAAAAATTTGCCGGCGCAATTCTTAGAAAACAAACCTGCTAAAGTCTATTAGGACGGATCCGTTATCCTGGAGAGCTTAATTTCGTGAATAAACTTGATATCTCGCATGACAGAGGTCTCGTGAAAGCAGAAACCGAGAAATGTCTGAAGTGTCTCGGTCTGGTATACGATGTTTCGCCCGTGAACGGGTTAATTAGTTAAATACTATTTATATGTGTATTATAAAATATTAAATATATCGTTGAGTTAGTATCCCATAATACAAGTCTTACTTAGTTTGGGGCTAACTTAATCTGTGTTTATATGTCCGTTTATACTTATTTACTTCCAACCAGCCTCTGGCTCAACTAAAATTGGTGGGATTTCGTTTTCTTGCCAGTTCCAACACAAATGCAGATTAAAGTGTTGCTCGATATGGCTCGGATCGTCCGTTGGGTTCTAAACCGGAGTCCCTGACCCCAATCGACTGTGCTACATTTGACTAACGTACCCAAAAATAAAGTCAGTTCAATCTAAATAAAAAAAAAACTCAGCCAGTAAATGAGATAAGAAAATTATAATATAGTAAAATAATGAACGTTGGTGAGAGGCCTACAAAAGTGTGGCTCAATTCCCCAATGTCCCGATGATTTAAATCGGTAGTTTTTATCCTTTTATAAATTAGGGGATTATTTGACAGTTTAATAAAAACATTGAAATTGCTTTTACGAATTGTTATAAACATTCTGCTCTAAAATCACTAAATAAAATTTTTATGTATTAATCAAATATAATATGTATCCCTGTAACACTTTACTAGTTTTAGCTTTGTGTTATAAGTTTTTCCCAATTTACATACATACATACATGTTTTACCTAATTTATTTACTTTTATTTTAAATGTTAATATTTTTTGTTAATGTCGGTGTTATGTATTGCCGTATTAGAATGTGTTGCACCATGTTTATTTTCGCCTATCACGTGATCAATATTGCCTGAAAGGCTTGGCGTATTATGTAAATGTACCGAACAAACGGTAGGTTTGTATTTGTTGGATTACGTTGCTTCTTTTGCCGTTATTAATAGTTCAGAGGATAGTGACTAAATTTGAGTCTGGTCTGATTTCTATGCTTGGATGCGGCGGCGGGATAATACACAACGCTACGACTCGCACACAATAGGGCTAAAAGCGGCTCTCTGTGGCCGATGTGTCTCCTCAGAGCGAGTCGACAACGAACTTGAATTGGGAACTGATCTTGAAGACGCTGTACTGTATAAAGATAAAAAGCTTAAAGACCAAGTCGAAGTAGCAATTGGTGATGGTATGGAGTTCACAATACCAGGTAACATATTGAAATGTAACTTGTAATGACGTAATATTACCTTATAACTACTGGGTTTTATAATTAATGGATTTGCAGGAGACAACAAATACAAGAAGGGAAAAATTCTTATGAATAATATTAATGCTATCACTGACAATCACCGGGACAACAGATTAGATTGTGAGCTTAATCATCGTGGATATCCACTTCAGGTAAGGTTTTGCTTAAAAAAATATCCTAATGGTTAACATTGTCTAAGCCTAAAAATATTTTTATTTCTTTATTGACAATGTTTATTTCAGGATGACGATACAATTAGTCAAAAATCATATGGTAGTCATAAGATAAGGTCGTTTAAAGACGAAAGCCATAAGGGTTCAGCAGATACTATTGACGGTGAAGAAAAGAAAGATGCTAGTAAAGAAGAATTAGGATTGGAAGAAGGTAAAATACGTCTATGTATTAAATTAGATGAAAACGCCGAATTATCAAAAATACAAGCTACCAAGTTTATTATTATAAATAAAATTAATCAAACTGTATGTACAATTTACAGAACTAGGAGATGACGAGGAAGAAGAAAAATTAGCGTTGAAAGATATTATAGTGGCAGCTGATGAAGATGTGGTAGATGACGGTCCGTCTGACTGCTTTCCTGATAAATGCTATCAAAGGTTTCCATTTATGGCTGGAGACGATGAGTCGCCTTTCTGGCAAGGATGGGGAGTTTTGCGCTTAAAGACCTTCAGACTGATAGAAAATACTTACTTTGAGACTGCTGTAATTACGATGATCTTACTTAGCAGTTTAGCATTAGTATGTATTTCGTATGGTACCCTAACGTAGGATTTGAACTTATAGTAGATACAATAAATATATACGTTTTTTTCTAGGCGTTGGAAGACGTACATCTTCCTCACAGGCCGATATTACAAGACATATTGTATTACATGGATAGGATATTCACTGTGATTTTCTTCATTGAAATGTTAATCAAGTGGCTTGCACTGGGCTTCCAGAAATATTTTACCAATGCCTGGTGCTGGCTCGATTTCATAATTGTTATGGTGAGTATCTCTACATTTATGTAAATTTTGATCAGATTAAAACTAAACTTAAATTTTAGAGATTTTTTGCAGATTTTAGCTGCGAGGTTGTAAGGCAATGAATTTCATTTTAAGTATAAATAATGTGTTCAAATGATAACTAATGTTTGTTTGGGCCCGGCGGCCGGGTATGGTGTTAGTTGTCGCTCGTAAACCACGGCGCAGTGATGGCGGGCGCGGACGACATCCCGGCGTTCCGCTCCATGCGCACGCTGCGCGCGTTGCGTCCGCTGCGCGCCGTGTCACGATGGGAGGGCATGCGCGTGAGTAGCGCCGGCCCAGCCGCGGGTCGCCTCCACCTCAACTCTTCAATGACCTTTCATTGTCAACGTATAACTGTCGTAACAGCTTGTCAATGACCGGTGTGCTTGTCAATATGTAGCTTTGCATTGTTCAGTGTCTCACAGCGGAGAACCGATCTGCCCCTGGAGCTCTTGATGTCGTGGTTGTTATCTGTTCGTGATTTGCTTTCGTCTATTCTATTAATAGTAACCGGATGCGACTTCTTCATAGTGTAGCCTAACGGATTATCAGTACGTATATATCGGCTGACTATTCCGTAGCCTTCATTGATGCAACCTTGGTAATCTGACACATGGTAAAATGTGCATGTACACTGAAACTATTTATTTGTCGACGTGCGTTGCTTTCAAGCTTGAAGAAAATAAATATGTTCTAAGTAAAACTTGTTTCAAGAGAGTATCTCCAATAAAAATATGATAAAAATATTATTTAAATCTTGTTTCTAGATTGGAAGTAGCGACGTCTATTGATGTAACAATAATATAAAACTCTGTAGATACATAGTATTTGTAAACCACAATGATTTATCGTGTGTACACTTAATTCTGTTCTCTCTTTCTCTCCCTGCTTTGCTCTGATAGGACATGAAAGATTAAACCGCTATTACAAATAAAGTTTTAATTTAATGATTAAATATTTTACTTAGCATGCCTTTGATGTCCTATTGACTTTTCAGTAAACACCATTTGATGAAACTGGTTTGTTGTTGCATACAGATTTTCGTCCTCTTTGGACCATTCGTCCATAATTGATATATAGGTGGTTGTTGAGTCTTCGGAATTTTTTCCTATTCAAACTATTATCCAAATCGTTATAAAAGATCTCTCGGAAGGCAAATAGCCTTTTGTTATCTACAATAAAGCATGATTAATAAACGCGTTAATTATATTAATAAAATAAAATAATTGCAACACCTAAGAGAAAGCGTTGATTCCATCAGGTCTCGCTTATAAACTTCGTAGCGGCGCTTTGTGGCGCCGGCGGCATTCAGGCGTTCAAAACAATGCGAACGCTGCGAGCTCTCCGCCCCCTCAGAGCCATGAGCCGTATGCAGGGCATGAGGGTACGTAGCTCCCTGCGGCGGCCACACCTCACACTACATGCTCACATTATGATACCATTTTTACGACATGAGACAGCATCATCTACTCACCAAAACAGCACATCCTTTTATTTTATTTGGTCTATCCAATTTCGTAGTTATTTTGAATTAAATTCGACGTAGAACAACATCTATCATTTGAAAGTCAATGGCACCCCTGTATGGCTTAACATAAAACCGATTCGTTTCGTTATCTAGTAGTTCGGCAGTATCAGGCTCATCGGCGGTTTCATCCATTCTCATTATTTGGTCTACCCTTTTTCTTCTGGATATTTTCTAATTAGCTAGTTCACAATGTAGATACTTAAATTTCTTCTCTTGCACTTCATTAATGTAGATGTCTTGTAACTTCGAATGTGCCGGATTTGAGGGTTTGTTTGAAATAATCGCCGAACCGCACATTGGTAAGTAAAAATTAGGTTTTGTGTGTCAGTGTTAGCTTCTCCATATTTATTTCATTTGTTGTTGTTGTCGTTGTGATTTCATTGGTTGCATGATTCGTTGTTTAAATGTTAATTTTTTAGTGTCATAAACGAAATTCACTCCACATCTCTTGGGAAACTAAATTAATAATATAAGTTTGGAGAGAATGTGATACGGAGTAGAAACATTTCCTCATATTATTACTTTTGTTTCTCACTTAGCAACTAAACCATATTATCTTCCATTGATTTCATATAAACTGACTAGCAATGCTCATTTTGGTCACATTTATCACAGCGTCTTTCAAAATGTATTGGTGTACATATGTGCGTTATGGTATACAGGTGGTGGTGAACGCGTTGGTGCAAGCCATTCCGTCTATCTTCAACGTGCTGCTCGTGTGCCTCATATTCTGGTTGATTTTTGCTATCATGGGAGTGCAACTGTTTGCTGGAAAATATTTCAAGGTCATTGTTGAATCTAACGTCTATTTGTGATAGTTACTCCATATTTAATAAATAAATGTCCTGTATAAACATGTTTTACGTTTCAGTGTGTTGATACAAACCATACAACATTAAGCCATGAAATTATCCCAGACAGAAACGCTTGCATTTTAGAAAACTACACTTGGGAAAACTCGCCCATGAATTTCGACCATGTTGGCAAAGCATATTTGTGTCTATTCCAAGTTGCCACCTTCAAGGGCTGGATCCAGATTATGAACGATGCCATTGATTCAAGAGAGGTAATCATAGGGTCAATCTTTTACTATACACACTATCTTTGTTTTAATAAATAATTTTTAATTTGTTACAATGATGTAAATTATTTCAAGGTGGGCCGACAACCGATAAGAGAGACGAACATATACATGTATTTATATTTCGTATTTTTCATAATATTTGGATCATTTTTCACTCTCAATCTGTTTATCGGAGTTATCATCGACAATTTCAACGAGCAGAAGAAGAAGGCGGGCGGTAGTTTAGAGATGTTCATGACTGAGGACCAGAAGAAGTATTACAACGCCATGAAAAAGATGGGCTCCAAGAAGCCATTGAAGGCTATACCGAGACCGAAGGTAATACTAAGACAAAATTTATGAAATCTAATTTAATTCCCTTGCTTCAAGCAGAAACTTTGCGATTGTAAAGTTTAACCACTTGATATTTTTCTTCTTTTTTAGTGGCGACCTCAAGCGATAGTGTTCGAAATAGTGACAGACAAGAAATTCGACATGATAATAATGTTGTTTATTGGACTGAACATGTTGACGATGACGCTTGATCACTATCAGCAAGCAGAGACGTTCAGTATGGTCCTCGACTACCTAAACATGATATTTATAGTAATATTTAGCTCTGAGTGCCTATCTAAAATATTCGCTTTGCGATACCATTACTTCGTCGATCCATGGAATTGGTTCGATTTCGTCGTTGTTATGTTTTCAATTCTCAGTAAGTATCTTATTCGTTGCATATACTGCGTACCAGCAGGAAAGCACGGTACGACTTATTATTTCGAATTGGTGGCTACCGTAGCCTATCTAGCTTCACTATGACTTATGAGTCGACACGAGGCAAAGGTGTGTATCCTCCTCATCCTCTCAGCCCATATATATAGGGCGATTTGGCCTTAGTTCACCACGCTGGCCAAGTGCGGGTTGGCGGACTACTACCATGATAGTAGCCGGGACCGACGGCTTAACATGCCCTCCGACGCATGCAATCATCTCAATTTTCGATGCAGGTGATACAAGCCTGCAATACCCTTCCAAACTGGGTTTACCCCACGGGAATCAAAGCCGAGACCTCAGGACTTGAAGCGAGCGCTCATGCCAAGGACGCAGTTGTGTGTACCTAAGCTAAATCGTACATAAACGGTAACACATACCAACGGTAACACATAATAACAAACAAAAACGTTAGTTTAACAAATTTGACGTAGCATACTATGTTGATGATTATTTAGGAGACAAAGGAGTCTTTGTTGCGAGTATAAAGTAATTGCCAGCCTAATATACTGGATACTAACCAAACTGTAATATTTTCAGGCTTGGTGTTAAGTGATATAATAGAAAAGTACTTTGTGTCGCCCACATTGCTCCGAGTAGTGAGAGTAGCGAAAGTCGGTCGAGTGTTGCGATTAGTAAAAGGTGCGAAGGGCATCCGGACTTTATTGTTTGCGTTGGCGATGTCGCTGCCGGCTCTCTTCAACATCTGCCTGCTGTTGTTTCTTGTCATGTTCATCTTCGCAATCTTCGGCATGTCGTTCTTCATGCATGTCAAGAACAAGGGCGGGCTGGATGATGTGTACAACTTCAAGACGTTCGTCCAGAGCATGATACTGCTGTTCCAGGTAAATATAGCCGTCTCATTTTTACAAACTCTTATTTCAATCTTGTCTTCCAATTGATTTAGGGAAAAGCTGCTTGTTATTCGTAGTGAGATGTTCATAAGCTATAGTTACTCTTTCTGGAGACAGCTAGTAAATCATAGGGGACAGTTTTATTATGTACCAACTTCGTATATAGAGTTTAGTATCGGTTCTAAACTAAATAATGTAATAAAAAAAGAGACTTTAAAATTGAATACCACGAGTCAAGTACTAACCTAGATAATTATGTTTTTTAATACGATTTGGTAAAATTAGCTGTGTGGTGTCTAAACACTACCCCATTTCTACCTGTAGGTGATCGTAAGAGGCGACTCAAGGTATAGGGACTTTTCAAGTGATTTTTGGGCGATGTGGTTGGAGACCCATCACCAAAAACTTTTATTATTACCATCCTTTCCCCAATCAACTTCCAAAAGTGGCTCAGGAATTTCTCATTCTAAAGCTCCGGCTACCCCGTTAAGGGAATAATAGCCGTGAGTATATGTATGTATGAATGATTTGGTAAAAAACGAAGATATGAATTAATGACGACCACAGAATGTTTATCGTATCAGAGATAATTCTCTTTCGGCCAATTATGGCATTCTTTGGGAGGTGGTGACTTGTAAACCACAGAATGGTAGCCAGTAGCTAGTAATCAAATTTAGGAGATGTTAATTGGTCAATAGATAATTCACAACCCAAGAGTAGCAGATGATACCAATACACGTATAGCACATCATTGTACCCTTCTCTTTAAGTGAGCTAAACTACAGTCTCATACTATTCATTTCAGATGTCCACTTCGGCGGGTTGGGACGGCGTGCTGGACGGTATCATCAACGAGGAGGAGTGCGACCTGCCCGACAACGAGCGCGGCTACCCCGGCAACTGCGGCTCGGCCACCATCGGCATCACCTACCTGCTGTCCTACCTCGTCATCTCCTTCCTCATCGTCATCAACATGTACATCGCCGTCATCCTCGAGAACTACTCGCAGGCCACCGAGGACGTGCAGGAGGGACTCACCGACGACGACTACGACATGTACTACGAGATCTGGCAGCGGTTCGACCCGGACGGCACGCAGTACATCCGCTACGACCAGCTGTCC
>OY755182.1:13205125-13296054 GCA_963576735.1 Bedellia somnulentella
CACCCCGCTACGTGCTCTCGTTCGCGCGCGAGTGTTATTTCTTGTACTGATTCGTGTAGTCGCCTCCGCGAGAGACTTGTGCAGCTTCGTTTCGTTCGTCGGTCGTTTAGTGAAACTGAGGTTCGGATGATGTCGAAGAAATTCCAAAAAGCTTATTTTTGTATTCGATTAATATCGCTGACAGTCTGTGAATTAGGAAAGCGAGCGGGCGTCGAGTCGACGGCCCGGCGCCGCCTCTTCCCCGGGCGGTGGTGGCCGCCGGCTCGCGTCCCTTTCGGAGCTCGACGCGTCGCTGTCCCCGCAGTGACGCTCGAAGTATTGAGACGCCGATCTTAGGAAAAAAGGGCCGCGACGAGTCATATCAATTTTGTCCATAATAGTTTGATAGTACCACTACTTAAAAGCTTTTTCGCTCGTAACAAAATATTTTACTTTGATATTGAAGAATCGGTTTCCTACGGTTGGAGCTTGGACAATTTTTGCTACGTATTTATGTAAGCTTAACAAATCAGCTGTGAAATCGGCACCAGTTACACTTCCGTCCTAATTGAGTACGCTACTTGCGATCGAGCCATTTTATGTAACGCGCCCCCCTTCCCCGCCCCCCGCCGGGCGGTGCCGGGCGCTCCCCACGCCCGCCGCCACCCCGCGGTCCCCTCTCATACAATACAAAATTACATTTCTATACTCTTCAGCATATCCTCGACAAAGCCATTCGTTCAACATTTTTTAAAGTTACAAAAATAATTTAGTAATAAGATTGATATTACCTAAGAGGACGTCCCTTACCGAGTAAGGTAGCAAATTTTTTTTTCAACGGCTCTAGAAATCGTAACATGCGCAGTTACGAGAATATATGAAAACCATTAGAAACCGCCGCGACTCTCATAAATCTAGTACGAAGATGTGTTTTAAGGATGTACCTAATCACGTCTTACTACAACTTTAGTTAGACTTTTATAGCACAATAAAGAAAACATTGAAATTTTGTAATTTGTCTTCGGATGCGGTCAATTTTCTACTCTCGTGTAAATATTGTGAGCTTATTGCCGGGTATACCCCACTCAGCACGCCACACATTCCTACTTGTATATTGATATCAACGATTATCGCCGCGATACGTAATAAGCTTGAAGCAATAATGTTTTTATGTGCTCCTCGGGAGATGTCGCTTCCTATTGGAACGTCTGCGTACATGTGCCGGTTCATTTCATTGGTTGTCGCGATGTGTGCGTGCGATTGTGTGTGTGTGTGTGCGAGACGCTTCGTGTCGACGTCGCGCCGCCGCCGCCGCCGGCAGCGAGCGAGCGAGACCAATCATTGTTTGTTGCGTTGTTGGTCAAACCAAACATTTTACTATTTAGACATATTTGCACAAAACAAGTTGTGTTTAATTAAGTTTAGACAATAAGTTACAATATCATTGTATTGTTTTTGTTTCAATATTATTATTACCTATGACAAAAAGTGAGTTCAGTTTGCTGAATGATAGAGATTTAATTGAGTATATTATATATATATTGTTGAAGTTTGTACAAAATAAAATAAGTAACGATAAATTATAGAACTTGACTGCTTTAATCGTGTTTTTATTTGAGTCACCTCTCACTTCAATACTGGGGCAAATACAAAGAAATTAAACAGCATTGTCTATTTTTATTGATTTTTTTATTTATTTATGATATAAAACTCTATACATTTTTATAAATTATACAGTTCCATGATGGTTATTGATACCGTCTTAACTAAATCATAAAATAATATTAGTCTTTATCCACTTGTATGATTTGCTTCTTTTAAAATCCGTGTGCAGCATTCTTGTTAAAAGACCCTGTCAAATCACAATATCTGTCATAAGTATCAACTATAGCAGTGCACCTAGTACACTGCACCATGAGTTTAGGATGGATAAGTCGAGAAGTGAAACGACACTACCCTAGTCCGATGATGATGTAAGTACTAGTTGTAGGAAAGTTAAAATCTCACCAGAAAACCGATTAAGCTTTGCTAGGTCTTGTAGGAGACGGAGCCAAGGCATCCCTGCGCATAAAAACAAAATTATTTACTCCAATCATACAGCTGTACGTTAACTACTCTACTCTAAGGGGCCGGATCCTAGGAATGCCAACTTGGATCAGATAAATAATATACGGTTATCAATATCACCATTTATTTCTGTTTTTCTGATACCGTTTCACAAGTGAGCAATCATCGATAGTTTACTTACAACGGGTCTACTCGCGCATTCGAAACTTGTCGATAATCGTTTGTTTTTCCATTCAAAACCATTTGTTTAGCTACCGATACATTAATTATGCTGATAAATTGTCGATTCGAAATTAATTGTTGATTCACTAACGACATCGAACTACGCGAGCAGAGTTGCAGTTTTGAATCGAATTTTGAATATTTTAGCCGTACTCAACATTTCAGCAAGAAAATACAATAAAAATAAATATAATGATACGAAGCAAAAGAAAATAATTTTATTCCAAACCACTCAAAATGAGCTTCAGTCGCATATATTTTTAACTGTGATGAATTCTTCTAGAGTATGAAAATAATGAGTACGGCTGAGCTACACATAGTAACACAGCATCATATTAACAGTGATGTGTGAGTTCTCGTCTTAAGTCCCCGGCTCAAAGAGGAAGACACCAGAGCCGCTCTAGCGCCACTAAGTGAGCGCACATACAAATAGCTAGCTTATAACAAGAGTGGCAGTGCAACCAGCTTAAGCACAATTTTTTACGATTAGAACCAAACGTATTAAATGAGTTTAATTTTTTATATTACAATAAGAACACTCAATAACAGAAAAATATATAATTTAATTTAGATTTTTACAAATGATCTCCCTCTCACGCTATATATAAAGTGTACATAGCCTTCCTTTTCTATTTGAAACCATTAAATGGTTTCAGCCTCTTACCTGATAACTATATACCGACTTTGCTTTTGTTTAAATCACTTTTTCATTTCCAAAATCTTATAATTTCACCTAAACGTAATTATGAACCTAGTCAAGTGGCCGACACAAAGGCATCACAGACGTGTTGGCAAATAAACATTTGTGAATTATCAACTCAAATCGAATCCTTAAATCTATTGAAATATTCATGGTATTCATGTAACACTTCACTATTCACCATAAGCTCACATCAAACCAATTCAATGTGCTTATTATTTAAGAAAATTGTGACAAAATTCAATGAGCTGAGTAATAAAGGCTGTCAAACACCACACATAACGATGCTAAACATAAAGTCACCCAGAATATTAATAATTAAAATGAAATGATACTGGAACGTAATGTGGCAACAGTTCAAATATTAACTACAAAACATGGAGCAACCTAACTTGAAAATTAACATTACAATTAAACAACTTCCAACTATTTTTAACTATCAAAGTATTACATGAGGAGATCTGTGATTCTTTGAAAATGTGAACTTAATATTAACTCTATGTAAAAAAATATAAGAGAAGGAATCAACCACATACTATTCAAACTGTTGGAGGCAAAATACGATTACAACACCCACAAAATACACCAAATGATTGAGTTACAATACTTATAATGCGAACCTATAATACATGTTTATGTTACATAGTGATCGTCAATAAGCATACTTCGATACTCTAAAGTTATCATTACCTTAATTTACTAATACAAGATTAAGATTTAGACGAATACAAAAATAAATTTCTTTGATAGAATCACGCCGAGTCTTAGAATTGTTTTAACAGAATCGAGTATTGTTTGCTATTATCACTCGAGTGAGGATTGAATAATATTTATATTTGTCCTAAGAAAGTGACATTGTGATGAAACATATAGATGCATAGTCCACTTTTGAACAAGTTAAGACCATCAAGCACACTTGGTTGCTAATTAATATTAACAGGTCAAATTCCCAACATAAGTACATTTGTTATGCTTAAAATGATTATCAGTGGACTATACAATTACATATAATAGCATATTGTAAGATTATTTTAAAATTGTGACCTGGTGACTCTCCAAACAAGCCACAGTCCAGTATATGTTACTGACTTGAAATTTGTTTGATTTCATAACATGTCAGTAGAGTGCGCATAATGTTAAATGGTATTAAGAACTGGCCAATGGTAATTGAATAAACAAAATTAAATTATTTCGACCGACATTATCAGTTACATTCAACTTTTTCTCTGCATTCAAATTGAAAAAGGGGTTTCAGTGATATATAGATCACTTAGCGATCATTCACTGAAGCAACGTTGAGATATATCTTACCCAAAATTTAACTAATGATTTCTTGATGCCCATCCCAATCGTGATAAGATGACAAAAATTTCATTTCATCCTATTACTTTATTACAAAATACAGTTTAAAAAAACATTATTCCATACAACAATAAAGTCATACCATTGTAATAGCCATTATTTACCGTATGGAAATCAGTTTAATTTTAGGTATATGAATACACACATAATCAAAGGTTACTATGATTGGTTAATTCTCTGCGCAGTTTGGGAACGCACCAATCACAAACACTAAACTGGATATTATTATGAGTTTGTGTATGAGTGTGTCGAGTCTGTGGAATAGGGAAAAGGCTTTACTCAGTGTAGTCCCAGCAATCTTTCTCGTAGCCTTCGTATACATGTTCCAATAGGACCTTACGCCGGCTGTCGCAATATCTGAAATTTAACGATCAGTTTTACAATTTCAGAGCAGTTTTTCCTATCTTATCTCAAGTCTCAACCAATGATTATCTTATGAGACTACAAATAAATCTGAATCTAGTATAGTTATTGGAGGACAAAATTATATGAATCCAAGTATGTACTTTTGACAATATGCTCACCAAGTCAAAAAGTAAAATTTTGATTGATTCCAAAACTATTAATAATCATCCCTCACCCCCAAATATCGCCATAATAACTGGTCCTGTGCAAATCATACCCATCGGCTTCCCACGGCATTCACCAGGCCATGGCTACTCTTGGCTGGCCAACCCATACTTAAACGTCCGGTACGTGGCAGCCACTCCAGAACTTTTGAGCTCAGAGGCCATTTTATCTACTTGCCCTGCCTACTATCTAGTTACCCCGATTTTTCCAAAGATTACGCTTTACAAATTCGATCACATAGTGAATCTCCTATCATTGATAAATCATTGATAGAGATAGTAACAACATAAAACGCTTAGTCTGAAATTATACCTGTATTTATCCTGGACCTTCTGTTTGATATCAGCCAAATTTTCACTAGTGATGTCCCTCTCAAGATATTCGGACAGGGTTTCGGTGGCAGATTCGAGGTCTCGTTGGTTGTCCTCAAAGATCACTGATTGGTTGTTCTTACGGAGGTAGTAAGCGAACACGTAGGTGTACATGAGGGTTTGTCTGCACTGGCATAGGATGTCTACGGCTTTTTTTAGGAATTGGACCTGAAAACAAATGATGATTTATGTTTTCATGAGCTGTATAGTGGTGGTTTAGAATAGCATCAAATCATTTCTTCCTGCGAGTTTGTCGAGACGGCTTAGGGTATTGGCGCTTTTTAAGGAAATAAAGTCCAATGCAGTTTGAAACCCCTCCTTATTTTAAATCTTTTCCTCACTCAGCTTCCAAAAGTGACTGAGAAATGCTAAAGGTATAACTACCGTTATTTGGGATTTATAGATTTAACCATGTATGGTTTCTAAAAGTTAGAACATAGCGAGGATCGATTAGAACCGAACTAATAAATGTCCTTTTATAATCGTGAATTCCCGTAGCATAATGTTGATTGTCTGTATAAGTGTATGCATACCTCGATCCAGCTCATATTGTGTTGTTGCATCTCCTCCATTTTCTCCTTGACGGAGGCATAAAGTTTGGACTCGAAGCGCAGAGATTGCATATGGTTCATGTAGCGGTTGCAATAGAACAGATATCTTTGGAGGGCCGCGCGAGACCTTTCTTGGGCATCACGGGCCGCTTTTGCTTCGTCCTCGTCGTACCTTTTGGGAAATGATAGGTTTAGAATGTATATCGGAGCTGACATTAATATGTTACGGTAATATAAAATGATGCTTTGGAAAACTACCCTTCGAAATCCAATATTCGTTGATGGGCAGCGTTTAGAAAGCTGTGCCTTAACTTGTAATCTCAATTTATGCAATGTCAGAAGAGAGCAGTGTTTGGTGTCGTTTAGGCTTCAGGTCAGATAAGACCTGGTGTTTTAAAATGGGCCTTATTACAAGGTGCAAAGTCAACCAAATGGAGAATGCTATGTAAGAAGTAATACTAGTTTACAACTTTTAAAATTTATAATGTGATATCTTATTGTTTTGATACTAAGGGTAATACTAGTTTACAACTTTTAAAATTTATAATGTGATATCTTATTGTTTTGATACTAAGGGTAATACTAGTTTACAACTTTTAAAATTTATAATGTGATATCTTATTGTTTTGATACTAAGGGTAATACTAGTTTACAACTTTTAAAATTTATAATGTGATATCTTATTGTTTTGATACTAAGGGTAATACTAGTTTACAACTTTTAAAATTTATAATGTGATATCTTATTGTTTTGATACTAAGGGTGCCTAAAAACAAATAAATTACTATATATTTTTATACAAATAAACACACACCTGTTACAATTATACCAACTGCTGCCATGCGGCTCCCAAGGTCCGAGGCAGACCCAACAGAAGTCAGCCTTACAATTCTGGTTCTTGCACACCATGTGATTGCATCCGCCATCTTTCTCAATGGTCACGTTGCATTTGGGACACTCCTTCGTGTTCGCTGCTATCCAGTTTGACGTTTCTGAGTCGTCGTCGCATTTCTGGAAATAATTACAAAAAGTTTCATGCATTGCTTATGGTACACTTGTTAAGATTCAAATCTTTCGTGCAAATGCTACAAAATTATTTGGAAAGAGGAATTATATTTGGGAATCAACTTCTTTTTGGAAACGAAAATATGTTCTTTTCCGCCTCGATACAGTCTGACAATCCACCAGAGCTATGCGAGGATAATTAGTTTTAATTTAAATAACTAAGAGAATCGCTCGATTGGCTGGTCACAAGAAACGCATCTCTCAGAATACGTAAATGAAGCAATTTGGTTATTAAAAACATATTTGTAGCAACCACGGTACTATTTGTACATTTGTGCAAGAGATTTTCTTTAAAACTGCGATGCAGGAAATGAGTGGTACGTCGCTAGTGTGCGAGTGAGTCAGCTATAGTGAGCGCGTGAGCTGACGCACTGCGGACTAGAGATCGCAACACTTTGTCCTAGCACAGTTCTTACGGATTCGTATCCTTAGCGTTGTGTAATAAGAACATTAACACAGTAACGCAATGTTAAAGCATACATCCTACACATGTATATATACAGAACGCGAAGCAGAAGGTGTGTCCGCACTATATCATACATCATACACACCTTTATCCACTTGCGCAGCAGACAGCAGCGCACGGGGTCGTGCCAGTTCTCGCCGCACGCGAAACAGAAGGTGTGTCCGCACTATATCATACATCATACACACCTTTATCCACTTGCGCAGCAGACAGCAGCGCACGGGGTCGTGCCAGTTCTCGCCGCACGCGAAACAGAAGGTGTGTCCGCACTATATCATACATCATACACACCTTTATCCACTTGCGCAGCAGACAGCAGCGCACGGGGTCGTGCCAGTTCTCGCCGCACGCGAAACAGAAGGTGTGTCCGCACTATATCATACATCATACACACCTTTATCCACTTGCGCAGCAGACAGCAGCGCACGGGGTCGTGCCAGTTCTCGCCGCACGCGAAACAGAAGGTGTGTCCGCACTATATCATACATCATACACACCTTTATCCACTTGCGCAGCAGACAGCAGCGCACGGGGTCGTGCCAGTTCTCGCCGCACGCGAAACAGAAGGTGTGTCCGCACTATATCATACATCATACACACCTTTATCCACTTGCGCAGCAGACAGCAGCGCACGGGGTCGTGCCAGTTCTCGCCGCACGCGAAACAGAAGGTGTGTCCGCACTATATCATACATCATACACACCTTTATCCACTTGCGCAGCAGACAGCAGCGCACGGGGTCGTGCCAGTTCTCGCCGCACGCGAAACAGAAGGTGTGTCCGCACTATATCATACATCATACACACCTTTATCCACTTGCGCAGCAGACAGCAGCGCACGGGGTCGTGCCAGTTCTCGCCGCACGCGAAACAGAAGGTGTGTCCGCACTATATCATACATCATACACACCTTTATCCACTTGCGCAGCAGACAGCAGCGCACGGGGTCGTGCCAGTTCTCGCCGCACGCGAAACAGAAGGTGTGTCCGCACTATATCATACATCATACACACCTTTATCCACTTGCGCAGCAGACAGCAGCGCACGGGGTCGTGCCAGTTCTCGCCGCACGCGAAACAGAAGGTGTGTCCGCACTATATCATACATCATACACACCTTTATCCACTTGCGCAGCAGACAGCAGCGCACGGGGTCGTGCCAGTTCTCGCCGCACGCGAAGCAGAAGGTGTGTCCGCAGCGGCAGGTGACGGGCGCCGCCTCCACGTACGCCGCCTTCACCGCGTTGCTGCAGTCGGGGGACGGGCACCAGCGCAGCAGCCGGTTGCACTGCAATACTCTTTATGTCACTCTTTTGTTTGGTCACCCTTTTACTCATTCCCTCTTTATCACACCATCCACTACTTTATTCACATTCACTCTTTCTTCATGGGGACGAGCACCAGCGGAGGAGCCGGTTGCACTAAGTGTTAATTTCACTCTTTTGTTTAGTCAGTCCTTTATTTATTCATTCTCTCGTTATTACAACCATCCACTAATTTATTCACCTTCACTCTTACTTCATTGGATGTGACGTATACCGTATAAGTGCCAAGAATACACCTTATTAGGGTATACTTAGTTTTATAGAAACATATTACTTTTTCATTCATTCATTCACTTGTTCGTTCGTTGTATTACAGCACATCCATTTTTACATTACTAAGTTCAACTTAACCATAATATGGGTCTAATAAATAAATGATAGATAAAGAAAAGAAAAATTTCGTCACCGGCGGGGATCGAACCCGCGACCTCCGGGTATACGCCCCCGTCACGTATACAGTGTCAATGGCTTCCAGTGCGAAATTCTTCACACTTTTAAGTAGTGTTTTGCGTTCCCTACCTCCGATTTTTTTTACAAATTCGGAAGTCGCGGGTTCGATCCCCGACGATGTAGAAAAAAAAATCCTGTATTTATCCTTTATTAATTAGTAAAAATCCCCACATGAAGTTTTCATGAACAAAAACATTCAAATTATAATATGGGTCTCTTCACAATGATTTTCAACACCATTAACAACCATGATAAATTAATGACAAATATGACTTAAGAAACGACAAATTGGTAGCGGTTGGACCCAGGATTTGATCCCAAGGTTGTCTGTGTGATAGGCGGTGTTTGTGTGTGCGATAGCATTAATATAAATTTAAAAAACATTTGGCTGTCTCTCCGTTTGTTCCGCCAAATCGTTGAAACAGTAGGCGTTTCACGGGTCTTTCACTGGCAGATTTTATTTTTTTATTATATTTTTTTATTTTTTTTTTATTTATTTATTTGCTAGAAGCAAATAGATAAATAAAAAAAATTGATAGCAGATGAACGAAGAGTAACATTAACCATTATAAATAAACTTAATGCCATTATATCCATATAAAATATCTCACCTCAACGAAGCTGTTAGTGATGATATGTTGGTACTTGAGCTTGACGCGCGGATCTCTGACCAGTCGCATGACGGTCGCGTCGTCCACCAGAATCTCGCACGCATGCGCTGCACACGCTATAGTTTGACCCTGCACACAAACAAACATATATTGGTTAACAAGGCCGACAAGCAAGAAAACCCGAGACCATCGTGACATTTTCAAAGACATGTAGAGGAAACATCATACATGTATACGTTTGGCGAAAAAATAGTAGAGCTTACAATATAATTTGTCCGTATCCGTAATGTCTGATTTAGCTCACTTGAACTAAAGCCCCCTGTTTGACTTATATTTTTTTAGACTCTTCTACATTAATTGCTTACTGACAGAAGAGTAATTTCCAATAAAAATAAACATAAATACTTAATTAAGTGATGTACAGAAATAACTTACTAATCCTTCTTCCATTATTTTAGTTGTGAGATATTCACACCAGCACTGTGTGCAGAATCTGTGTCCGCATTCCAAGCCAGTCATCAGCTGAAATAGAATCAACAAATAGTAAATGTTGGCTAAAAAAGATATATGATCCTTACATTAGCTGTAGATGATTTTTTAACCATCAATTCTTTTACCACCTTTTTCAAATGAGGATGAATTTCTAACTCTGAAACTCTGGCTACCCCTTTTTTGAAGTTACAGCAGTGAGTATATGAATGTACAGAATAATCTGTTTCAAAGTACAAAATTACCCTACTTACTGCCAAGTGGTATTCTAGTAAAGTCAGACGGCAATCTACCGCCACTTAAAAGCATACAATCTATTAGCATGTACGCGGCCTTTGCAAATGTAACTCGCTCAGTGTAGATAACAATGCAGCCTCCCGCCGGCCGTGTGAAAATTTTACAGCATGGTGACAATGCCGAGAAGTAACATTCCGCAGATTCGAAGCTGAAATATTCGCGTACGATAACCCTATTTAAGTATGAAGAATGATGTTTAAAATACATATATTTACGGCTGTAAATCTCAAAAGGTGTAGCCAGAGCTTCACAATTAAAAATCCCTTAACCGCTTTGGAAAGTTGAGTAGGTAAATATGGTTAAATTACTATGAAAATGTAGCTTAGTAAGTTTTACTGTTGCTTAATCCGAGATTGGTAGAACACCGGTCATCGTGCAAACGACTAGTGTTCAAATCCCGGGTCGGACCTACACCAATTTCTCTTTTCTAAAGACATATGTGTGGCTAATGTATCACGGTTGTTAACGGTGAGGGAAAACATCGTGAGGAAAACCAAATGGCTGAGTTGTACTTAGTCATGTGACAGTGTATTCATAAAAGCGGCGATAGGCCTGCCTCTATCACGTGAGTACACTGTCTATTAAAACGTGGGTACTCTGAACACCAGGCGACGTTGTCACGTGTAGTTCAGAAGTATTAGTACCTCTGCCAACCCCTTCGGGGATATTCGGCGTGAAAGTTTATGTTCATGTTATGTATTACGTAAAAGCCTGAAAGGAAACTCCATAAAGTATTTTAAATAAGTTGCTATACTTACAGAGGTGGGTAGAACTGTAAAACAGATTTCGCACTCCTCAGTGCCAGATTGTGATATCCGCCTTGGTAGCTGTAACAAAACGATAAACAAATATTTATAGATGCTGTTATTTATTTCATGTACTATATACCGATATTAAGTAGTAATAACTTAAAACTAGGGTAGATACGATCACTGCTCATCCCCTATAAGTTAGCGTAATGTTATGTATGTGCTTGTTTCTTCTGATGATTTGGCTATCATAGAGTATAATATTTTTTGAATTAATTAATAAATAAAGGAAAGAAAAATTTCGACACCGGCGGGGATTGCACCCGCAACCTCCGGGGCCCTGTTTTATAAAACTGTCAATCCGACATATATGTCAAATGTGACAATCCTACAATTCGTCAAGTTTGTGTTTAATAAACATTACAGGTGACTTTGTCAAGGCAGAAAATTGACAAAATTGTCGGATTGTCGCGACACAGGCGGGAATCGAACTCGCGACCTCCGACCCGCACCGACGCGAACGGGGGCGCATACCCGAGGTCACGGGTTCGATTCCCGCCTGTGTAAAAAAAAAATTCTTTCCTTTATTTATTCTTTGTTTATTTGTCACGGCATATTGACATATTTATAAAATTGTCGGACAATCCTGACAGGTGGTCGTACCGAGTGTCACACATTCATTTGAAGGAATTCGAAACGTTTGCTAAAACAGAAGGTGAACTTTCCAAAGAGATCATTACAACCCCTAGGTGCCGAAATCTCTAGTGATGTTCTAAACAAATTGATTATTCGCCACACTTTGGACACATACATCATAATAAACGATAAGTCAGTCCCCGAAGAAAATGTTTCGACTACACTTGATTAATCTAGTTAAGTTCATATCTCGTGTGAGACCCGCTAATTTTGCTATCACTAATATCAATTAATCCACAAAGTTCGTTGACCGGTTACGCGTAACTATGTTGGATGTTTTTTTCTCGTTTATCGTGATTTCGCTTTCACGCCGTAAATACCAAACCGATTGCTTTGAAATTTTGCAAACGTATAGTTAGCAGTTTGGATTAAATAATAGGGTACTTTCATCCTGGAAAAAAATGATATTTCCGAGGGAAATCGTAGGAATGAGAAGTTTTCTTATAGTAGTGCTTTATACTGCAATGTAACCGAATTTCACGCGGGCGAAGCCGTGGGCGGAAAGCTAGTATAATATATATATATTATAATTGTTTAGGGATGTCAGAGCTAATGGTAAAAATAAGGGACATCTAACAATGCAACATTTGCCTACAAAATGTATCCATGTTATAAAGGACGATAATTTTACATATTCGAATTGATAAGTGATTTATGAAATTAATACTCATAGTTGCAAAATTTCTGCAATTGTTAATAAAATGACATTCATTATATTTCTAATATGGATACACAATCGCAAGTCCTGAGTATTAACTGAACTCTATGATACCACCCCACCATATATTTTTTACCATTGATAATATTTCTAAATAAATTACACATATAATATATGCGGGAACATAAAGCACAAGATTGTGGTCACATTTTTTTACTGTTTCTGTTTCATCTTTCAATGTTTTCATACTTGTATCAAATCTAAAATCTTGGTAAGGTATATATTTTTTTTACTTAACTACTTTTTGATTACACTTAAATGTATTTCCACAAAACCTTTCCTACTGTCATAGAAATGAAATGTGTTATTTATTAAAAGAAGTACCACATCCGGGGTTCTTACTTTCATACCTTCGATCAAGCCCCTTTGGTGGAGACGTATATGAGCTGTGAGGAGGAATTTTTCAACTTTTGGTGTAAAATGTGCCTAATCATTGGAAGAATTTATTTATGTTATACCAAATCTCATGTAAATTTACTGTATTTTATAACCTGAAGTGATTTTTAATACAGCAATGTTGATTAATACATTTTTTACCATAAAACTTGCAAAATTATACTGTGTCACAACCATTAAAAATGCTTGTTGCACCCGTTACATTTTCAGTTTTAATTTAAATATACATATTACAATGTATGTACATTTCAAATAACATAGTTATTTGAGATAACAATTCAAGTTAAACACAAAAAAAAAATATACTTTCATAAAAAAAAAAAATGCTGTGTAGTGTTGGCTTAGAATAACACTACCCCATTTCATCCGGTAGGTGTACGTAAGAGGCGACTAACGGTATTGAGGCTTTTAAGGGATTTTGGCGATGTGGCTACCCCTTCTAGGAATTTATAGCCGTGAGTATATGATGTATGTAAAAAAAAAACTGGTTTAACATCGAAAGTCATCCCGTCACGCAATTCGTGACGTTGCACTAGATTTTAATTACAAGTTTCTATACAAATCTTATAGGAGTTAAATACAATTATTTTCTTACAATTATTTTTGTTTATAAATGTGATTTGATATATCGAAACAAACATTTATTTAACTGGTAAAAACACAGTATCAGTGTCTCACCCATTACAATGAAAATACCCTTAAGTAAATACTCTCTAGAAATAATTTTACAGATTAACAAAATGCATTATTTGTGGAAGGTACCAACTGTACCTAGGTCTGTAACCCAAATCTACTGCTATTATATAAAACCATATTGTTAACTAGAAGAATCACAGGGTTCCAAATTGAAATGGAATATGTCAAATAACCCAAGTGAGTATAGACACTTACACTCATTTATGTATTTATTTTGTGATCATTCTTTTATTTATGGCATCCTCCAATTTAATCATTGAACATGTAACCCCTTTGTCTTAGCTGTTGTCTCCTATATAGTTTAGAAATTAAAACAATAATTAATTACATACATACATATACTCACGGCTATAAATCCCTAGAAGGGGTAGCCAGAGCTAAAGAATTAGAAATTCCTCAGCCACTTTTGGAAATGTGAGTGGGGAAAAAATGGTATAAATAAATAAAGAATTAATTCTATCATAAAATTAAACATTCAATATAGACAATATAGGACCATTTAGGCCAGTCAGTAGGGATAAAGTCTGAAGCTTCTTGACTTGCAATAATCTATTATGTTTTAGGGACCATGTTAATATAACTCTAATAACAGAAAGTGGAAACTTTTTAGATATTTATTACAATATGATATAGATAAAATTAATAAAATTTGGGTTGATCTTTAATCTTTAATTTATTTTAGTACCCCCATTCTGACCAATCTCAATGGTCGCTGTATAATAATAAACATAACATTATAGATAAAAATACCTTTTGTCTCTGTATAACTGGTTTCCTAAATGGGTTAATGACTCTAGCCTCAACAAACAACTGGTCTTGGTCTCCATCATAGAACCGTTCCATCAATTTCTCTTTGTCCCATTTAAAGTGATTAAGCAGGATACGGGTTGTTGTTGCTGGGATCTAAAACAAAAGAAATCCATATTACTTCTAGGAAACTAGAAATGTATGCAACACTATTATAATATTGGAACAAAACTATAAAAATAAATTTATATCCAACAAAACTCAAACAATGCTTGGTTAAAATTTATAAAATATATATTATTATTCAAAAAATATTTTAAAAAAAGTGCTTTACATTAAAGGTTTGGATTACCTACTATATTTTTTATAGTTAAGAATTATTTCCTTTAGGTTCTTATCACTTTATGATGATTTATTGACCATAGAAAAGCTGCTTAAGTTTGTCTACTAGCAATAAGTTTCACAGTTTAACATGAATTTGCATAAATACATACATACATACATATACTCACGGCTATAATCCCTAGATGGGGTAGCCAGAGCTAAGGAATTAGAAATTCCTCAGCCACTTTTGGAAGTCGTGTGGGGAAAAGATGGTGAAATAAAGGTTGTTGGTGAAGGGTCTCCACCCCATCACCCAAAAACCCCACAAAAGCCCCAATGCCGTTAGTTGCCTCTTACGTACACCCACCGGTAGAAATGGGGTAGTGCTATTCTAAGCTGACACTACACAGCACAATGTAATTAACATAAATTTATCACCTATCTTAGTCTTCCCAAGTTAATAGGGGACAGTTTACCCTCAATGCATTATTAGTTCAAAGCTGAAAGACTATCATATTTGATATTAGTTTAGTTGACATTATTTTCTTACTTAATATGTATATACAAGGAATAATTTAGGGAAGATCTATGCTTGGGCAAATAAAGATTATGTCAAGTAAACTAAAATCAATTTTATATTGCAAGTTTTTCAGCTTTAAAACAATATTGCATGAATAAAATATTTACTATCTCAAAAGACTTGCTAAACTTACAAAGTAACAAAAACATATTAGAATAATACTTTTTTAGGTCAAGCATACAAATTCTCTTTGTTGAGAAATTATAGGTTACACAGAACCAAGAAATTAGGTGACCTACTTTCAATGGCAATGATACATATTCACTTAGAAATAAAAACGTGTATGGGAAATTTTGTTTTGACCATGAAAAGAACCTAAACCAAACATATTTCAATATTTATGACTCATAAGCAAGTTCTTGATAATTAATTACGGAAAGAAAGTGCTTAGGCATCCATTGTTTACAACTAGCACACTGACTGACCTCAACTACAGTGTTCACTTCTTTGATGCAATCAACCATATGTTGAACGATTTCCTCTGTCGATAACACCTCGTAAGGGTACTCCTCAAGCTCTGTTTGTCGTTCTCTTGTACTTTGTGTCTCTACGTCCATTGCAAAATCGACATCATCTCCACTAGACTCATTACCTGAGTCCACATCATCTTTGGTATCGTCTTCCGAATCCATGATGGATACGTAATTAAAATTTGTATAGTTGATAAAACACTTGAGCCAAACTACTTCTAGTGATGAAATAATTACACCTAAGATTTAGGAAAGGTCAACAATGAAGAAAATAGTTCACCCACGGACTGCCAAAACCTCTGACGTATGTAATGAATGACGGTTTAGGTTTACTGTTTGTTCTGCTTTATGGGCCAGTGACGTCACAGACAGATTATTTTTATGTCTATGGACGGAGTAAAACACACATCAAGATACTCTACAACACAGTATAGCAAGCACGAGCGCTATTTTATCGACACGATAACGGTTAGAATGAGATGGCAGTATACGATACTAAGTAAGTGCGTACGAGATGGCTGCTTTATCCGACGCGATAACTAGTTTAAACACGGCTCGTGCTTGCTCTTCAGATGTACCTCTACAACTATAAAACTTGCAGTGTTGCCAACAAGTCAAGACCGTATGTCACCCAATTTTCAATGCTTGAGTAGCCTAAAGTAGCCCAAACCCGAAACTAAAATAAAAACCACCTTTTTAACTATTTACTTATATATATATATATATATTATAACTTCCTGTACATACAATAAAATCAGTGCTTAACACTTAAACAACAAGTCTTTTAAACTAGAGTTTGAAGTTATTTAAAGAAAATAAAAGTATCAAAACAGTGTTTTAAAGTTAAAGAAAGAAAAGATTTTAAATTGGCGGTGCAAAGACTCATTAGCCAGACTCTAAAACATTATTCTGCTTGATCTGCTGCGAGCAATTTCTGTTCTTGCCCTGTTTTGTTATTACTCCTAAAGGTTAAGCGGATAAAAATTCCTGATTCGAATAGTTCTAATAAACATACTGATTCTAATATTCGGTTGATTCGAATTTAATTTTTTGCAACTCCACCTGTGATATTTTCACAGTATTGCCAACATGATCTCAGAGGTATTTAGAGATGAAACGTTCAATATGGGGGAAGGGTTTTGCCATCTTTTTATCTTGATTGTCGTATATCTTCTTATGTAGATTATTTTTTTGTGCTTATTTGTGTCGTAATTCGATTATAAATAAAAGTAAATTTAATCTTTTTCGAGTAGCCTAAACGGCGACCAGTCGCCTTTACGATTTTTTGGTCGCCGTTTTCCAATCTGAGTAGCCTAAATGGCGAAAAATCGCCTACGTTGGCAACACTGAAAACTTGTACTAGTGGTGCCGGATAATCGATTATCGATTAATTGATTGTGTTCACCCAAAATAATTTAACAATCGATAGTATTCGATACTATCGATTATATCGATTACTAGATTATAATCTAATAACGATATAATCGATTAATCGACTTCGACCAAAACGGCAGACCAAACTGACTATTAGAGAGAAGATACTCCCGGAATGGTACCATGGTGATGATATCAGGGTCTGATGATGGGATTCTGGAGAAATCGAGGGGAACCCTCAAATTTTATAAGCGCATGCAGCGCGTTTTACATATTTTCTGAAGTTATATTGGCATTTGCTTCTGGAAATCATAATGTTATGCTGCTGAGCTGATGATGGAAGGTGAAGGTCCTCTATCACTAGGATAGTTAGGAAATAGTTCTTTCGATTACATCGATTAATAAACAATTATTTTACAATTATATTCGATTAATCGATTATATCGATAATAATCGATTAGACCGTCATTAACATATATATTATCTGGGCCCCATTGCATAATCGATTAATAATCGATACACAATCGATTATCCGGCAACACTAACTTGTACCCACAGATGTACTATAATAAAACCTTAGATAAGTCACGCGCGCTCATAAGTGGCACTTATAAATAGGGCTAAATGGCTCAACCAACTGTAGTCGCACACTAGCTGCCGTCGCGATCTTTCACTTGTTTTGGTTTGTTTGTTTATCAAAATAATCGAGAATGTCGTCGTGTGTGATGAGATTTTGTACAAACTATAGTCGAAAAACTACTTAAAGTGACGGGATTACTTATCATTCGTAAGTATTATAAATATTAAACGTTTTAATTATAATTTATAATAAATTAGGTATAAGGTGTCATAAAATAGAAGAAGTATTGTGCGAGTCAAGCGGTCGTCTTAAGGTCATATTTCACGTCGGTGCAGAGAAAATATGTTTGTCTCTTTTTAGCGCTTGCTATGAAATGTGCTATCTCACTTACATTTCAAATATATTTCTTGGTGTGTTGATTGGATATATTTCTAGTGGTGTGCATGCGTACAACTGCCGCAATCAGTGCCACTCGTAAGCACGGGTTTTCTCGTTTAAAACATATCTAGGTATTTAGTACATCTATGCTAGTACCCGAAGGAATTCCTTTGATCCTATTCGACCAGTTTTTGATAAATAAGATATATATTTGGTACTGTTAGACTGCTTAAGTCGGGCATACTTTCATTCTCCAAGTTCACTAAAGCTGGATTTATATCACCCTAAGAAGCTATTACAGCCACGTTTATTTATCCAAATACGGGTCTAAAATATCGAGGTTCCCCTGGGTGAGATGACGTAGTGCTAACAAAATAGCATACAATCAAATAATGAGAGGTTTTCTTTTTGAGAAATAAAAAAACAACAGAGTTTCCTAGAGCTCTGTAGATGGCGTTGATGTAACTACGTTACCTTTGACTATGAACACTATAGACCTTTGACTATGAACACTATAGACAGAGTCATAATGCAATGGTAGAGTACCTCTTTTAGATAGCAATATTTTTCCCTGTAATGTTGCGATCACTAGAAAACAATTACCCCAAAATAGTATTCTCTTTTTAAAATGGATGACGTAACATCGCTCTATCTATAGTGTTCATAATCAAAGCTATAGACAGAGCGATGTTACGTCATCCATTTTAAAAAGAGAAGCCCTTATTTAAGTTGTGAATGTTAAAAAGAGACACAAATTTTTATTGTCATCTCTATCGCGTAACCCGTTTTGTTGATGTCACACTTTTAAATTGTGACAAACAAAGCGTCAACTTGTGAGCGATTTTGGGTTTCTTTTGATTTTGAGAAAGATTTTATTCATTTGTATATTGTTATTGTGACAAAAGAGACTCCATTAATTAAGTTATTATTTAGTGAGGTATGATTGGGTGTAGCGTGCTTGGCTGCGGAAGCCACAGCGAAAAACACATATCGAAGGATTGACTTTCCACAAGTGAGTGAGTTTTTTAATGTTTTTCTACAGATAAATACATAATAAATACATTGCGCGATCAGAAAAAAAGTGATTCAAATGTTAATTACGTTGAACTAGATTACTAGCATTTTCTTTAGTTATTTTGAGCAATTTTTTAATAGTATAACCTAAAAATATGCAGTATCTCAGTGTTGCCATAATTCACGTTTTCATCCTACCCTGTCGTTAGGGTAAAATTTTCAAATTAGTAAACTGATGTTAATGAGTGAGTATATTATGAATTTCGTCGCGCTATAGCGACGCTGAATGATTTCCAATTGTTATCTACGGAATTAGTAAGTAATAAATTTGTGATATTTATTTAATTTCTTTGTATTCATTACAGTTTTCCTAAAGACCCGAATCTACGAGAAAAATGGATTGCGGCCACTGGAAGATGCAATTGGAAATCAACCAAAGTTTTGAGGCATACTATAAAATTGAAAGGCACCTCGTTTTTCTCCAAAGACTAAGCTTTGGCTTAAATGGTCGCAGTTGTTTTGAATATTTCCGACATTAAACGACCACATCAGAGAGCAAAATCCGTTCGAAAACCACCTTGTGCTGTTAATAAAGGCTATAGCTTTAAAATACTTAGATGTACGAATACATCATCTTTTGAAAAATGTGACTGAAATAGACGAATGAATTCGAAATTTTCACACGAAACTGATTTTGTTTAAATGTCAATAGTAAATAATGCAATAAAACTCATGTACAAAATAGTGCTGTCTTTTATTTTTCAAAATACAAACATAGACCCCACTATACCCATGATGCCCCGTATGATATTTACATAACTTGCACTTATGGAACAGCTGTTTTTTTTTGTCCAGTAACAAAGTTAGTCCCTTACAAAAAAATATTCGTAATCATGGGAAGATTCATCCCTGATAGTTAGTACAATGCTTTAGATTTCACGGTGTATTAAACATCAGTATAAATGGTAAAATTAAACAAAAAAGATTGTATAATACTAGGAGCAAGTATGTATAATTATATGATTGCAGGTAATAATATACTCTCATATACTCACGGCTATATTTCCCTAGAAGGGGTAGCCAGGACTAAGGAATCATAAATTCCTCAGCCACTTTTGGAAGTTGAGTGGGGAAAAGATGGTAAAAATAAAGGTTTTTGGTGATGGGTCTCCAACCGCATCGCCCAAAAATCCAAAAAAAAAAGCCCCAATACCCTTAGTCGCCTCTTACGACACCCGTGGGTAGAAAGGGGTAGCGACATTCTAAGCCGGCACTACACGGCAATAATATAGTAAACAGTAAACCTTTAATTAAACAATAAATTGACGTAATCAATTTTAAATTAAAAAGTAGCTTTTAGAATGGTGATTATAGTATTTTGGGGTAATTGTTTTCTAGTGATCGCAACATTACAGGGAAAAATATTGCTATCTAAAAGAGGTACTCTCCCGTTGCATTATGACTCTGTCTATATGGAAGTATTATTTAAACAGGAACGCGCGCTGGCGACCTAAAGTGTCCTGAAAAAGGATGGCTAACTAGCTAACTGTGTCTCGTTTTAAGTAGGGTGACTATCTGTTGGTGTTTTAATAAGAGTTCCTCTAAAATAGAGTAACTTTTTGGCGAGTAAAAACGACAAAAAGAATGTTAAATATAAATAACGTTCTTGTTTATTTACTTTTAAGCGTAGACAGAGAATTACAATAGACATCTGCATATATTTTGTTTCACTCGCACTAGACGGAGAAAATAAATATTAAAAATACTAAGAGTAAGTGAGACATGACCATATAATTTGCCGTCCCTTACTGCTGGCCATGTCGGCAAAGTACTTTGCTAAACAAACCGTTTGACATTTTCAAAATAAACAAACCGTTTTTGAATTGAAAAGCAGAAAAATTAAGAATTTCGTTGATTTTTTAGTTAATTATTTATGTGAGATCGGTTCTGGCAATAAATAGAAATATAATTTAACATTAGAAATAATTAAACATTCAATAAAATGGTCAGGTGCAGTGTTATATCGTGTAAAAGTAATAGCTAAACTAAGCAACCAGATTTGTCTTTCCACTCGTAAGTACCATTTAGTTTTAGAATAATAACAGTGTAAGATTATTATATTTTCTATTTATGACACATACATATCTAATCTATGCAGAAAAATAAACTGCAAATGCATGAAAATTATATTTAAAATTTGATAACCTAAAATCTCTATCATTGTAATGTTGCCAGCACAAGTATTTTATTTACCCTAAAACCATGGATTAAATAAAAAATATGTATTTCAATATACTAATATAAGTTATATAAAGGATGTTTATTATTTAGTTCTTAAAAAGGATTCCATGGCATGTACTATTTTTCTTGTTAATGTGGGTATATGAAAAGTAGATTTTTTTACAGTTTTCCAAATGAAGATAATATTATCTTAAGAGAATGGATTCTATCAACTGGAAAAATTAACTGGACTCCTACAAAATTGTGGTGTAGTGTGAGTGCATCTTGTCCCCCTCTTGCCATTATATAATGTAAGTTAGTCTTAAGTCTTTAGTAGTAATAAACATATATTCAACCAGTAAACACGCCTCTTTATTCATACATTGCATGGCGACCCTGCCAGTGCGGCCTAGTGGCTGCGCTGCGCACAGGAACATGGATTTATAATTTTAATATTCTAAATACAGTGCAAAGTGTGGAAACACAAGTGTTTATGTACAAACACAGGAATACAATGGAACTGGATTATTTAAATTTGAAGAATGTTACATATAGCCAAGCCTGAAGGACCAATACTTTAACCGAAGCGGACACACCCAGGACCGAAAAATGGGACCAGCTTGCTTTCCATTGAGTGACGTGGTTATCACCTTGAAAATGTTTTGTTATGTGCGAATATTTAATAATGTTGAGTGACTGGAAATGACAATAAGTGGTACGGTGCGTAATTATAACAAGATTTATGTATTTAAAAATGATTAGCTAGTTTTACATATAAGATAATGAAACGTTAAGTTTAGTACTCCTTATTTTTATGGTTTTAGGTTAATAATATTTTTTAGTAAAGATATTTAAATATATATTAACGTAGAGAGATACCGATTTAATTAAAATTTAAGTCAACATTTAATTAGTATACTTATGATTTAGCGCTAATATTAGAAGGATTAATCATTCGTGAACTAATAGTTACTGAATAAATAAACCAATAATGTCTCGTGTATTACATGAACGATTCTCTTTTAAAAAGATTTTCATTTAATATGTTATGAGATCGTCTTGGCTACGGCTTATTTATGAAAAAATAACATAAATATTTAAACATTAAGTTTATATAAAGCATAATGAGAACAAGTTGATTTCAATATTATAATGCAATTAATAACGGAAATGTTATTTAAAAAAATGATAATAGGTTTTCGGATGGTAAAAAAATGAAAAGAAATATGAGAGTAAAGACGAATGAATTTAATAGTTTATAAATGAATTTAAGCAAAAGGTTCATAGGATAACGAAAATAAGAGTATTGAGTTGAAATGATGTTTGTTGCTAGGCTGATATTTGTGTATGTTTTGGTACGGGGCGATGGAAGTGATAGCGTTGCATACATATACGGCATGAAGAATTCTATGAAGTCATCGCTGTGTGTGGTATGATTGAGATGGTTAGGTGATGTGATTGTTATGATTAAAAAAGGTAATGGAATGTAGCCAAAGTTAGTATTATGGATTTGAAAGTTTATGAAATGTAGTTTGTAATATGGTAGTTTCAATTGATAAGTTTTTGATGTTCATTTGACTTGATCACTCAAATGTTATTTCGATTATTTACCAATTGATAACTATATAATGGCGATCCGGCTAAAGTCTGGAAGTTTCTTAGATCCTTAGGAGTTGGAAAATCTCGTCAAGATTCAATCCCGAAAGATCTGGACCTTACTTCACTTAATAATCATTTTACCTCAACGTCTACCTTTGATGGTATAAAAAAGCTGACACTCTGCAATTTCTTTCTACACTTCCAACTCCGGATTATCCTCCCTTTACTATTTGTCAATTCTCCGATTGTGATGTTAAGAAGAATATTATGTCAATTACATCAAACGCAACAGGTGGTGATAGTATAAGTCGTAAAATGATTTTGCCTATACTTGACATAATAATTCCCACCATTACTGATATCCTCAATAACTCCATAACCTCAGGATCATTTCCGACGGTATGGAAAGAAGCCCAAGTCACCCCGATTCCTAAAAAAGTTAATCCAAAATCCTTCTCTGAATATCGCCCTATATCTATCCTCCCTTTCCTTTCTAAAGTCCTTGAACGACTTGTACACAGACAATTAAATGATTTCCTGACTAAAAATGATCTACTTAATCCTTTCCAATCTGGTTTCCGCCCTTCCCACAGTACCGTTACGGCTTTGGTTAAAATTACTGATGACATACGTTTGGGGATGGACAAGGGATTACTGACTGTTCTATCACTGCTTGACTTTAGTAGCGCATTTAATTCTGTTGACTTTGATATATTATTGGCTTTGCTTCGTTCTATTAACATATCTCCAACGGTGATTGACTGGTTTCGTAGTTATCTACAGGGGCGTCGGCAGCGCATTCGCATCGAAGATTCTTATTCTCCGTGGTGTGATTTAATTGCCGGTGTTCCACAGGGTGGTGTGTTGTCTCCTCTCTTATTTGCTATATTTATTAATAGTATTTCTCATCAACTCACTTCTTCCTGCCACCTTTATGCAGATGATCTTCAAATTTACACACAAGCAAATCTTGATCAATTGAATATGTCCATTGGCCTGATTAATGGTGATCTGGAGCGCATTTTGCGTTGGAGTGAGGCATATGGGCTAGCAGTCAATCCAAATAAATCTCAAATAATAATAGTCGGTAGTTCTCGAATGATTTCTAGGATTGATTACAAATCACTGCCACCTGTGTTATTTGATGGAAAATCAATCTCTTTTAGCCCCGTGGTAAGGAACTTAGGCATTATGATCGATTGTAATTTATCTTGGGTACCCCAATTAGAATCGGTAAGCCGAAGGATGTTCGCGTCAGCGGGCTCCCTCAGGAGACTGCGTAATTTTCTACCTACTGCTACCAAAACTGCGTTAGCTCAATCTCTACTCCTTCCAATTTTGGATTACGCTGATACCTGTTATCTTGATTTAACGGAAGAACAGCTAAATAAATTAGAGCGTCTCCAAAACTTATGCATAAGGTTTGTTTTTGGATTGCGTAAATATGATCACGTGTCTGTTTATCGTTCTAAACTTAAGTGGCTTCCTATTCGCCTCCGCCGAAATGCGCATACTTTGTCTCTTCTTTACTCTATCTTGTTCAATCCTGCCACCCCTTTCTATCTAAAAGAACGTTTTCAATTTCTATCTTCTTCCCATAACCTTAATTTACGTTCAGACCATAATCTTCAATTAACCATTCCCTCTCATTCAACCAATTTCTATGGCTCCTCTTTTTCTGTACACGCTGTGCAATTGTGGAACGCACTTCCTGTGGAGGTGCGACTGGCTAAATCCCTTAATGTGTTCAAGGATCTGGTGAAACAACACTATCTCACTGAAGCGCTGTAATACTGTTGCTTTTTAAATTATATGTATTAATTATATTTCTAAAACGTATTTGTGTATTTTATTTAGGTATTTGTATTACTTGTATATATAAAAGTATGTAGTTATGTGTATTCATGTATGTGTGTTCATATGTGTGTAATATGTACCTATATTATTTTGTGTAATTAATATTTATGTTATTATTTCAATTAAATAAGTTAGTTTTAAAGTAAGCTTGTTTTGTGCATCTACCTAGATAACTAGTTTACCGATCTCACCTTCCAAAGGTTGTCTGGAAGAGATCGTTTTTAGCGATAAGACCGCCGATTGTACCTCACTGTAAACTGTATGATAATTTCTTTTGTAAATTTGTGTTTGATGTACAATAAAGAGTTATTCTATTCTATTCTAAATATGGAATGTAAGAATAACAGAAGGTTTTTGAATGCAGTATAAAAAGTCATACAAGGTACACCAAGGTACAAAGCAGATCTCTAAATCCTTTTTATCTGATCATGACGCGGTTGAATACCCTTCGTGAAGAAGATTGGACACCAAAAGAGTGTTAAAAGAGAGAGACTGTAGAATAAGCAAATGAATGCGCATATTATATAATAAAAAAAAATAGTACCTTGAAATTAAATAAAATGAATGAATTTAATATTATGTAAAAGGGCGGCCGACCCAATAATTATATTAGTGTATCTCGATAAGAAATGAAATATAAATAAAAAATATGACTTGAGAAGGAAGCATGGTTGTCCACAGCTATTTTAAATATATGATAAAAATATAAGAGGAACATTATAAAAAATAAATGAAATATAATTAAGTTAATGACTATTGTGAAGGAGAAATGTATAAAATAAATATATGTGGTAATAGTACTATGACATGTCTTTAAAAAAAAATTACTTGATTGTGTGATTGATTACGCAGCAAATCGTTTGGCCTACGATTTGTTTGATTATCCCGGATTTTACTAATAGATTGAATTAAGTATAGTAAATAAGTTTTTTTAAATAGATAAACAAGTTCTAAAAAAGGTTAAATTTATTTTTTATTTTTATTTGATATTCGATACTTAGTAAATAGATTAATGGATAATAATTTCTTAAAAAAATATATGTTATTTATAAATATTTTTTTATTTGCAAAGGGGGAAGGTGTGGTGTAGTGTGAGTGCATCTTGTCCCCCTCTTGCCATTATATAATGTAAGTTAGTCTTAAGTCTTTAGTAGTAATAAACATATATTCAACCAGTAAACACGCCTCTTTATTCATACATTGCAAAATACTCCAAAATTTGTAGTCTTCATTTTGAAAAAAAAGTATTTATTTAAGAAAAAGAAATTAACTTTATTATTACCTGGTGCTGTTCCAACCTTAGTAAGTTAAAAAAATATCATCTCATACTTGATCATATTATTAAGTGTTTAATCCACGTCCCCAAGTCCTGTACAATAATTATATATAGATTTCAGATTAATGAATCTAATGATAACATTGATACAATGAAAAATTTTCAGCCTACTACGTCATCATCAAATTGTCGTCGTTTGGGTGTACAAGTATGAAAGACTATATTGTGTTTATCGCTAATATTATTAAGTGTTTAATCCACGTCCCAAGTCCTATGCAATAATTATATTTTGATTTCAGATTAATGAATCTAATGATAACATTGATACAATGGAAAATTTTCAGCCTACTGCGTCATCATCAAATTTTCGTCGTTTGGGTGTACAAGTATGTAAAACTATCTAATTAGAGGTTTTCATATCGTTATACAAAAAATATATTAGTTTATATTAAAGATCTCGAGTCTCTTCATGTGAAAGAACGCCATCTAAAATCTTGAAAAGAATTAGTTTCCCAGCAGGTGGTAAGTTAGACAGGGCTTGTTCATGACGTTCATTAAGTACTTTTTTGTTTATGATAAATAAAAACATTTTTTTTAGGTCTCGTTAGCTCCGTGATACGTACAACTTAATGACTAGTGTAATAGGAGAATGCATTGGAGGATTTTGTCGTCAGTTCTTCTTCTTTAGTTAAGTGATGCGGTAGGCATTATGACGTTCATTAAGTGCTAAAATTCATCACTTCACACACTTACCTATAATAATGTACTAATGTAATAATGTTAAAGAATTAAACCTTTTCAGTAATACATTCGATTGTTTTTATTTATTTCGCAAATACATATAGTACTATGTATCTAATTAAACGATCTGCATTCCCTTCGGAGGGTTGACCTTATTTTAATGGATAGTAAATATTTTTTGCTCTAATTTGATATAGTTTTCGGATGTGTGTGACCTATGCGCGGGACTCATCAGCCCCCGATGACGACGAGCATGCAGATCGTTTGGATACACGGTTCATAGGTTTACTTCTATATGTTTTGGACTTACTTTGAGTAATAACCAATAAAAAACTACTATAATGATAATAATTATCAAATAATTGGTTAGAAAATTTCGAAGATAAAGTTCAAAAAAATATTGTAAAATTACCCACAATACGGGGAAAACTATTTTGAGTAACAACACTATTTTGTATTACCCATCTCACTTGCCGACACGCTTCCCCTGGGTCTATTGTAATTCTCTGTCTACGCTTTTAAGCTATCTTGGCTTAAACTGATATTTCTTTAGGCTTTCAAATCAGAACGTTTTTATGTACGTTCCGTTTTACGATATCATTACATCCAAGTGTGAAAAACGGTGTGACGTTCCTGAGCCATCTATACTGAGAACAGGGAAGAAGAAAAAAAGGAAAACCTCTCATTATAAAAATACAACACGTGTCTATATGTCTGATGTGATAAGTTGATAACATAAGGGAACAAAATTTAACCTTTTTTTTGTTGCATGGATTTTTATGCCTGTTGTTTACTGATTTGAGGTCGCTGATTTTAAATCTAAATTTCAGATTTTCTCTAACAGCCTTTGTTTTTGATATATAGCGGTCATACGTATTTCTTCAATTGTAACTCTTTAAATACAAATCAATCGTGCTAATCACTTAAAAAAATACACTTTTTCAACAATGTCAACGACGAGAAATAGTTGTAAAAACGATCCTAACTGTTTTTGTAACATCTGTGGTGAATATAAATTTAAATATTGTAAACTAACTGCTATTTTGTTTTAATCAAAGTAAACTAAGTATGTCGGAGGTCGTAAAACAAATTACTTACTTACTTATACTTACGCCCATTATTCCCATTGGGGTAGGCAGAGACTATCGATCGCCACTTAGTACGATCTTGACAAACCTCTCTTGCTTCCCTTACATTCATTATCCTTCTCATACATGCTCTTTAATTCTTCTCACTTCGGACCCCCGCCTTTATAAGAACGTTTTCTATCTGGTCAAGAAACGTTTTACGAGGCCGTTCCTCTACTAACATTCCCATCCACATTGGCTCTATATATCTCTTTCGCTACTTTATTTTCATCCATCCTCTCTATGTGCCCAAACCACCTCAACATTCCTTTTTCTATCCTGCATACTATGTTATCTTTCAAACTTACACGTTCACGGATCACAGTATTTCTCACTCTATCACACAGCCTTACATTACATGTACTTCTGTTCTGAGGGATCTCATTTCCACTGCATTAACTCTACTTTTAAAAAAAACAAGTGTATTCCAATTACTTTGGATTCCTTTTGAACACCCGTGACACGTACTGGGTTCCTCATTTGGTTTATAAAACATGTATGGAGTCTTTGTTAAAATAAACGTGATAGCCCAGTGGGTAGAACACTCGGTTATCGTGCAAACGACTATAGTGTTCAAATCCTGGGTCGGGCCTACACCAATTTGTCTTTTCTAAAGACATATGTGTGGTTAATTTATCATAGTTGTTAACGGCGAGGGAAAATATCGTGAGGAAACCCACATGGCTGAGTTGTACTTAGTCATGTGACAGTGTATTCGTACAAAACGGCGATAGGCCTGCCCCCTATCACGTGAGTACACTTTCCATGCAAAACGTGGGTACTCTGAACACCAGGTGACAAAGTCACGTGATGTTAGTAGTGTCACGGTAACAGCATTTCGAACGGTTTTTTTTTGTTAATTTCAACCAAACAAAAATAACAATCATCTTGATGTCCTTTTCTTATTTGCCCATAATCTCAAAGACTCCATAAACATAACATAATATAAACGTTCACGCCGAATATCCCCGAAGGGGTTGGCAGAGGTACTTATACTTCTGAACATCACATGATATTGGCACCTGTTGTTTAGAGTACGCACGTTTTGCTTGGAAAGTCTACTCACTTGAAAGGGGGCAGGCCTATCACCGTTTTGTACGAATACACTGTCACATGACTAAGTACAACTTAACCATGTGGGTTTACTCACGATGTTTTCCCTCGCTCCATGATAAATAAACCACACATTATGTCTTTTGAAAAGACAAATTGGTGTAGGCCTGACCCGGGATTAGAACACTAGTGGTCTGCACGATAAGCGTTGTTCTACCCACTGAGCTATCAGGACGTAAATTATTCTGTTTCAAAATTTAGTCAAACGGAATAACATTTAGAATATGTTTAGAACTTTAGGATTCTAAATAGTTAACAAAATTGCAACAAGTTTGTGATTAAACGATTTAGCAAGGTGATCTATTATTAAGAAGCTTCAGTTCAGTCGCCTCGCGCTTGTCACTGCGAGAAAACGTGCTAAAATTTGATATGCGTATGATAGCAAATTACCTGAAAAAAACTCACGCCATTATTTTAGGAAAGGCAGTATTTATCGATCATCATTTCGTACGATTCCGGCAAACTTCTCGAGCTTCATCTACATTCACAAATATTCACCGTTAACAACCGTGATAAATCAACCACACATATGTCTTTATAAAAGACAAATTGGTGTAGGCCCGACCCGGGATTTGAACACTAGTCGCTTGCACATTAACCGGTGTTCTACCCATTGAGCTATCACGTCGTCACACCACATGTGAGAATAAAATATATTTAGTTTATATAACATTATATATTTCTTTTATTTTTGTTTCTATGCAGTGTAGTGTCGGCTTAGAATAACACTACACCATTTCTTTTTAAGTGATTTTTGGGCGATGTAGTTGGAAACTCGACACCAAAAACATTTGTGATTACCATCTGTTGGGAGAAACGCAGACATGCACAACGCCTTGTACAACTGAATAGCAAATACGCATATACGAACACTTGCGTGCAAACTCGCGTAGTTCCTTCTTCTACGTTTCATATTTGTCTAGTGCACATGTCATTGTTAATTAAGTTAAAATAAATAGCTTTTCTATAGTTTAAAGTCTTGATCTTTCCTTATTTTATCACCATCTTTTCCCCAATCAACTTCCAAAAGTGGCTGAGGATTTTCTCATTCCTAAGCTCTGGCTACGCCGTTAATGGATTTATAGCCGTGATTATATGCATATATGTAATTATTTTTCAAAAAATCTAATAACAGACGCAAAGACGTCACATTTTGATGAAAATAGAGAAACACAGAGAAAACATATTTTGATAAGCAATCATCAAACTTATAACTATCTCTTTTATTGCGTGCGTTAAGCTGGCGTACCATGAAACTGTATCGAGCTGGTTACTATGTCAAAAACTCTGCCTAAATAGTGCCTAATTAGTGTAAAACAAAAAAAAATAGTGCCTCTTTAGTTTAGGAAATAAACACCATTTTCACTGAGTACGCTGGCATAACGTCAAGCTAGCGTACACATCGCCGTACTCGAAAACGGCTAATTGTAAAGCAACAGAGTTTACACGAAAAAACTCTTCCTAAATACTTCTCCCGTTATGCAAAATTTCATAACGATTGATCTTGTAGGAACAGAGATATTGAACAAGACTTTTCAATGACATACCGTCCTGGCGTTATGCCAGCGTACACAAATAGTGCTTATAGAAAGGGACCTTTTCTTTTAATAAACTCTATATGTATAAATAGTGCGTGAAATTCTGCCACTCGTAGTGCAAAAACTTTATGCAAATACGCAGTGGATTAATTAAAAATTCTGTGTTAATTTCTGTTCATAGTACAGGTACAGGTATGATGAAAAGTGCTTTGTATTTTTTTCTAAAAATTATAATTGAAACTGAAACGTGGGTCAAACACCGATCTAGGAGAATATTAACTTTATTTACCTATAAATACAGCTCGAAGTGCAAATGAAATAGTAAAAAAATGGAAAAATAAAAACAAATAGGTTTATCATAAAACTTATATTTGATTTGCCATAAACAACTAGGTATTAATTATTACAGTACATCAGTACATTTTTTTAGTACTATTTTCTTGGCCTAATAGAACATATAATGTTACTGTATAATAAATAAGTACCTACGTAAAAAATCACAGTATAAGCATAATTTAAATCTTTTTGTTCATGAAAACCTCATGTGGGGATTATTACTATTATTTGCTTTATTTATTCTTTATTTATTAGTACACAGTATAAACACACTAGGTAACGTTACAAAAATCTCAGTTTTGTGCATTAAAACAATATTTGTTGTATGCAAAGAATGTGATACGGGTCATGATTTATACATTTGTAGTTGTCACAATCAGTCTTAATAATCACTTACACACAGAACCATTTATTCCTACAATAATTATTATATAACATCACAGTATAATCATAACTGAGTAAGCGCAGTTTAAGTTAAAATTACTAAACTAGTTTTCAATTGCAATAGTGTTTTTTTAACATTCTTTACAAAATAGTTACTATTACAAAATATTCATAGATATAAAAAAAAACTATATTTATACTGCTGCCAACCCAACGTTCAAACACGAGAGAAAAAGTATAATAGTCCATTTCACATAAGCATTTAAAATTATGCTTTGTTGTAGGTAAAGATACTTATTTAATTTATTTATGTCAAACACATCATGCTTAACAAGTAACTTCTATTAGAAAATAACGCTATATTTCGGCTATAATTACCTACACAATTTCATTAGCATTTTGATCGCGTCTGTACATCTATTCATTTGTTCCTAGAACTTAACATAGATTTTTTAAATCTTTCCAATGCGTATTTGCATAAAGTTTTTGCACTACGAGAGGCAGAATTTCACGCACTATTTATACATATAGAGTTTATTAAAAGAAAATGTCCCTTTCTATAAGCACTATTTGTGTACGCTGGCATAACGCCAGGACGGTATGTCATTGAAAAGTCTTGTTCAATATCTCTGTTCCTACAAGATCAATCGTTATGAAATTTTGCATAACGGGAGAAGTATTTAGGAAGAGTTTTTTCGTGTAAACTCTGTTGCTTTACAATTAGCCGTTTTCGAGTACGGCGATGTGTACGCTAGCTTGACGTTATGCCAGCGTACACAGTGAAAATGGTGTTTATGGGCCGTTTTCAAAAAAAATGGCTCGTTACTTAAGTGGAAGCAAAAAATATAATACGCAAAATCTGCACAACATTGATGATAAACTCAAAGATTATTAAATATATTATCTAAATTTAAAAAATAAAACATATATTTATTATAAAATTTAACGAAAAAATTAATCTATTTTCAGAAGTAGTCTTTGATTCTTTCCATTAAGTAACTTTTTGGTTTGGGGTTTATACAAACAATACATTGTTTTTTTTATAATTATTTATTTATTAATTAAAATAATCAAACCTTGTTTTTAAATTAGTATAAATCTTAAAATATATCACAAACATTATTGAGAATTTTTCAGTTAAACATCCGTTACGTCACTTTGTGCCAGTAACAGTATAACAAAATATCTTATTCTAAGTTTAATAGTCAAGTTAACGACATTTTGAGGTAAAACAAAGTAAAGTTTATATAATCTTAACAATAATGTAGCGCTTAAACTACTATAAACTAATATAATTTAAAGAAAACTTAAATTTTAAATCACATTTTAATAGGACAGTTACTTAGGTGGAACACAATGTTACTAATAGGAATATATAAGGCTACGTGTACTATGTGCGTTAAAAAAATATTTCCCTCTTTTTAGTAGAAGTCGGTATAATTCTTTAAAATTACTTTTTTTATTTCATTTTTTTAACTTCAGTTGAAGGTAGTAGTAGATTGATACTTGGAACTTGTATTACGATTAAGAACTACTGAATCGATTTTGATAAGAATTGCAGTGTACCTATGTATGAACTGAAAAAGAATATTGAATAGACGTAGCAAACGTAGTAAACGTTAAGCAAATACAAATATTGCTCTAATATACATAATATATATTTCACTCTCTCAAAAACTAATTAACTCATTTAATTTTTGATGAAACTTGAGCTGTTCTCCAATATGAGTATACCTTGTTCAAAAAACTAAAAACTAATCACATTGTTCACTACACACACACACACACACATACACCAATGATCCATATTTATCTCTCTATTTCAAAAACTACAGAACCGATTTTGATGAAACTTGTACTGCACCCTAAGTTAGAGTATACCTCGTTCAACAAAAAAGAATTTCTGAAATCCGACTTTTACTTTAGGAGATATGAGCGGACAAACATACAAACATACATACAAGAAATTTTTCACACGTATTTAGAAGCTGATATAGACTAACATATCCAAAAATTGTGCAAATCCGACAATATTACATACATACAGGTCAAATTGATAATCTCCTTTTTTTGAAGTTGGTTAAAAATATCTCCTTGCAGACACGTCCTTATGATTCCATTAAGTAACGCCCACGGTCCACCTATATGTAACGTTCCTTAATGGATGTTACGAATCCTAACCTCAAATTATTACTAATTATTGTTTGACTATTAAAAAACAAAAGATTCGTAATTACTTAAATACAAAAAATAATCAGGAATAACTAAACTGCAACTTCTGATAAGTATGTATATACTAAATTCATTACTTACCAATTAATGGGCCGTTCTTAATGGAACAATTTTTTGGCACTATGTCACCCCAACAAACAACGTAACGAAATGCGGCAAAACAAGCGGGAACAAGATGGCGGGACGATTCAAAATAGAATCCATGTTACCATGGCTAAAAAACAATAACCATAAGAAGTTTTTTACCCGTCTTCCTTTTATTTGTATTGCCAATTTTTATCGTTACTTAGCCGGAAATTCCGCCATTCCAGTTTTAAAGGACAAACTTTAAACTCAGTTTATTAATTCAATAACTATTAACACATATAATATTTACTAAGAAATAAAAAACGAAACAGTTTTGTTTGGACTGAAAACCATACATTATATTTAAAATTATTTTTGGGTCATTTTAATGCGCTGTAAACATAACAGAATGTTAGGTGGACATATAAATTTGCGTGTACCTTTAATACATTTTTGCCAATATTTTATTATAACAGATATATCTTTAGAAATGTATTATATTTAATTATAATAATTAATGCTTTTTCTTTTAGAAATATTTATCTAAATAGTGAAATGTGAAAAGGTTGCTGAGATATTAATTATCAAAGTTGGTGGACAACTCATTTTCGGGGTGCCATTTTTTTTGAAAAACGCTCTTATTTCCTAAACTAAAGGGGCACTATTTTTTTTAGTTTTACACTAATTAGGCACTATTTAGGCAGAGTTTTTTGACATAGTAACCAGCTCGATACAGCTTCATGGTACTGTTATAGTATGAGCATCTGTATACTAAAGTGTTTAGTCAGCATATACAATAATTCAGTAATCATAATTCAGTCCGCCTTCTCTATCGAGAAGCCGGGATTTACTTCACTTCGCATCTGACATCCAAGTAGAACACTAGTCCTTTTTTTCTCATTTTACTAATTCCATTTTACTATTTCATTTTGTTAATTACTATTTTATTTGATTTCATTTATTAAATCTAGTGTCTATTCAAAAAGTGTTTTTTAAAAGAAGCCCGTCGAAGTCCTTTATAACATTGGTGGCAGCTCAAAGGGATTTGTAAAATCCTCGGATCGCCTCTGGTCCAATTAGAAGAAACTCAAAACTCATCTGCTGGTTGCGAAATGACCAGTAAGACAATCGCCAATCGCCGTTTTCCTGCATTTACAATCGCCGTGTTCCTGTAAGTCAATTCATTTCAATATCCAGTGTAATCGCCAATCGCCGAGTTCCTACATGTCAGTTCATATAGAAATCTGACTCTATCGCCAATCGCCGAGTTCTACGAATCAATTTATATAAATATCTGACTTTATCGCCATTCGCCGTGTTCCTGATATATGTGTTTTACAGAATTATTGTAGCTGAGTGCAGTGTTTTCTTCAAATGTTTAATTTATATGTGTCGATTTTCATGTTCTAATTTTATCATACTGTTTACCCTTTTCATATACGTGTCGTAATTATTTTCGTAACAATTTATCATAGTCTTAACGCACGCCTTTTATTTGCATGCTCTTTCGCATCTTTTGTTTTACTCATTAGTTATAAATGTCTATGTGAGCAGTTTATTGCTCAGAACAGATTTAAAGAGCCAATTACTATGAAGGTCACGTATCTGTCGTTTATTATATATCAGTGGTCATAGTGGAATAAAAAGCTTCTGAATTCAGTAACAGCGTAATATGCCTGAATTTAGTAACGATTTAGTCTAGGGCAATAAGCTCTTTAGTCTAGTGGAACAAGCTATTTAGTCTAGTGGAATTAGCTCTTTAGCCTAGTAGAATAAGCACCTTAGTCTAGTGAAATAAGCTGTTCATGTTTAGTCCAGTGGAATAAGCCCTATAACACTGACAAAATTATTAGAAGCAATGATTTAGCAAGGTTGAATTATTTTTAGACGCTTCTGTTGCCCTGCGCTCGTCACTGGAGAGGACCTGCTAAAATTTTACATGTCTATGATTGCAAATTACTTAAACAAAATGATATCCTAACAATATGACCTCGGAGGACACATTTAGATCAAATAGAAAATGTGCTCAAACAGGCAGGTGTCCGAAGTACGAAGAATAAAAGAGCATGTATAAAAAGATTGATGGATGTTAATGAAGCTAGAGAGGTTTGCCAGGATCGTACAGAGTTGCGATCGATAGTCTCTGCCTACCCCAATGGGAACTAACGGCGTGAGAATATGTATGTATGTATGTAAAATGATATCCCCTCTTAGAATTATAGCCCTCTTAAATTATACATACATACATATACTCACGGCTATAAATCCCTAGATGGGGTAGCCAGAGCTAAGGAATTAGAAATTCTTCAGCCACTTTTGGAAAGTTGAGTGGAGAAAACATTGTAAAGCGGACAGTACACAATGGCCGAGGATGGCCAACTGCATGCCATCGCCACTGTGTACAGAGGGCAATGGTCCATGATGGCGGACAATTGTCGATCGTGGCGCGCAATGGCGAAGTTGTCAGTTTTTCGGGCACACTTCAAAGGAATCGTGGCGTAGCGTGGCCGGTGGCGTTTCCACAGTGGGCCATTGTTTAGTTCGTCACCGGCCGCTCATAGATACTTATACTTTTTTGGAATATTTTATTGCAAGATGTATATTTAATCACTATATGACGTAAATATAACATAAATAGCGCCATAAATAAAATAAATTACATACATAATAATAAATAAATAGCTGCAACCATAATTAATTCGACGTCCATCGCAAGTGGATTGCCAGGCAGTAATGAGCAATGGGCCATTGTGTGAACACCAAGTGATCGTGGCCTACAATTGTGCATTGCGGAGCGTGGCTCATCACTAGCCATTGTGTACTGGCCGCTTAAAATAAAGGATATTGGTGATAGGTCTCCAACCGTATCGCCCAAAAAATCCCTTAAAATCCCCTATACCGTTAGTCGCCTCTTACAGTACAGACACCCACCGGAAGAAATGGGGTAGTGATATTCTAAGCCGACACTAAACAGCAAATTAAATTACGGATTCATACATACTTGTGTATATGTACATATACACAAGTCATTATTACCCATTGGGGTAGGCAGAGGCTATCAACCGCCACTTTGTACGATGCTGGTAAACCTCTCTAGCTTCGTTCACTTCCACCAATATTTTCATACATGCTTTTTTATTCTTCATACACAGGACAACTACCTTTTTGAGCACATTCTATTTGGTCCAAACATATCCTCTACTAACATTACCTTCCACATTGGCTCAATTGATCTCCTTCAGCAGTTAAGTATTATCCATCCTCTGTATGTGCCCAAACCATCTCAACATTTCTTTTTCTATCTTTTACAATATTATCTCGACTCGACACACTCGACACTCGACTACATAATCTTACATTACAAAATTTTCTGAGGGACCTCATCTCTACTGCATTCACTTTACTTTCATGATTCTTCTGCAAAACCCAACATTCAACATTGTCATACATGAGCGTAGGAATAAGAACAGCATCATATACAGCCTTTTGGGGATTTTAAAGACACAAATTGACTACAACCGTGATAGCCCAGTGGGTAGAACACTCGGTTATCGTGCAAACGACTAGAGTTCAAATCCTGGGTCGGGCCTACACCAATTTGTCTTTTCTAAAGACATATGTGTGGTTAATTTATCATGGTTGTTAACGGTGAGGGAAAACATCGTGAGGAAACCCACATGGCTGAGTTGTACTTAGTCATGTGACAGTGTATTCGTACAAAACGGCGATAGGCCTGCCCCCTATCACGTAAGTACACTGTCCATGCAAAACGTGGGTACTCTGAACACCAGGTGACAAAGTCACGTGATGTTCAGAAGTATTAGTACCTCTGCCAACCCCTTCGGGGATATTCGGCGTGAATGTTTATGTTATGATTATATTATATAGTATTCATTGCTCCATTTACCATGTTACCCTTTTTCACTCTTCTTTCAATGTCTTCATCACATTTTCCATCACTAGTAAACTAACTTCCCAGATATACAAACTCCAGATATTTAAATTTCATGTTTTGGTATTATACATTTTAACATGTGACATCACAAAGCTTTTGACCCTCCCCGACCCTTGTTACATTAAGGTTATATATACCGTCCCCCACATTAACATGTGACCTAATTTATGAATGGCCCTAAGGTAATCTTTTAGCCAGGATTATTAAACAAAAAAAATATGCAGCATAAATGCATACAAAACTTGGCCTGTTTTAAAAAAACTTAGGATCTTGGAGCACTATTATGTACATGCAACATGTATTATGCACAAAAAAATTGCTGTATCATATGATGGCCGATCAGAGTTTAAGAGAGTGAGCTTAGTTTGTATGGCCAAGGCTTCTTGAATGATTGGTGGTTATTCCAAACGTTATAAAGCTAATCCAAATATTATTGTGGAAATTAATGTATAATTTAGTTAATATTAAAATCTTTACTCATACTGAATATACTTTATTTTACTTATACTAATAGATACTCAAGTAGTACAAGAAAATTCATTGGTTAAACTTAAGACATCAACATTTTTTTTGTAAACTTTAGTTTTCTTTTAATTACATATTAACATTGTTGATGGGGTAACTTCTCCAGATAACTATTATAACTATGATAAAAGTAAAGTTTGTTTTTTTAAGTGACCAACTATTCCTCTTTTCATAAGTAGCATTATATTACTTGTTAATAAGTAATTTATTTCTATTAAATTTTAATAAATCTAGCACATCACATAAACAATAAGTCTAACTCATGCTGTATTGATTCTAAATTTATAAACATTGAATACAATTCTGGGTGGGTTAGTTCAATTTCATTATCACTAACATCTCTACCCAAAGATAAGTACACATTAGCTATTTTACTCTTTTTGCTATATTCAGAACTAAGTTCAGCATTTAATTTCCAATTAAATTCCAAGCTGCTATCATGTTTGTCTACATCTGAGCCCAATTCATTTAGCATTGTTCTAGTTTCAGTAGACCAGAGCTTGACAAAGGATTCAGCTTTAACACTGGCCATTCCTAGTTGCTGTAAATCTTCTCTGAGATTTGAAGGCACAAATATAAATTTTATGGTCCGTTTCCATATATATATAATAGTTTTAATAGCTTGTGCCAACTCTTCCTCACTAATCTTGAAAATATTCAATAACTTCTGTTGCTCCTCCTCACTGAAGATCTCTTTCTGTTGCAGTTTCAACTTAACAGTAATTCGTTGAACAAATTGTTCAAATTTGTGTTCATCCAGTTTATTGAGGATTGAGATGCCTTGTTTTAAACTGTAATTTTAAAAAAATGTCGTCTAAAACATTGAATAACTTTAAGCCAATGTAAAACTACTAAAATATAATGTTAAACATTTAATTGCAAATAATCTAGAGTGCCATTATTTATATTTACTTACTTTGAAGACTCTTTTATCCATTGAGTATTCATGATAGATTATGTATCTCTTTCGCCTTTTCTATTTAGTATACGAACGGTAGATGAGCTAGAATTTTTCCAACTATTAACCTTTCGAATCGTCGTACAAAACTAGAGAAAGAGTACGATAATGACTGTAATAATTGAGATTTCTTGAATTCTTTGATACTATTTGCCTCCTTCCTTGCACCTTGCACATGCACCACAGACAATATATGACATGCACACAATCAAAACAAAACAGAAAATTAGAGACTAGATAGAGATGGCCGGCACCGAAAAGTATCGATACTTTGTGGTATCGATTACATTGCAATTGAGTAACGAATATCTTTCTACACGATTTTTCTATAATTTTATTAGATTTTTTGTCAGGCAGCGTTTGAATAAATATTAAAAACTTAACGGATCGAAGTAGGTTTGTTGAAAAAATATATTTTTGAAATGTTTTTGTCAACGTTATTAAAGTTATCTGATCTTGTATGCAGCAGTGCACGGGTACGTAACATAATGCAGAAAATACCTAAAGTTAAGTTTTTCAACATAAATTCAAAATATATAAAATTTTAAATAACCTATAAAATATATATACCCTTCTGGATAGTATTAAAAAAACAACGAAGGCCAATGCGGCAATGCAATGTCTGAGAGTGGAAATAAGAAAGTAATGAGATAAAAAAGACTAAAGACTACAATTCAAGGGTAAATGAATAAATAAAGCGGTTTGGGCTCATACAGAGGATGGATGAAAGTAAAGTGGTGGAAGAGGTATGTGGATGATGTTACAAGTAGAAGACAGCCACGTAAGACGTTTGAAAACCAGATTAAAAACGTTTTTGCAAAGGCGAAAGTCCGTAATGAAAAGAATAAAAGAAATTTTATGAGTATAAGAATTATTATACTCGTACAAATTTACTATAAAATACTTATTTTCATTATAACGAATGTGAGTGTGAAAGAAGCAAGATAAATTTGTCAGTATCGTATAAAGTAGCGATCAACTGTTTCTGCCTACACGGATAGGAACAAGAGCTTTAGAGCTCTCGAGCTTCGTCTATATTAATCAATCTTTTCAAATATGTTATTTTGTTCGTAATACTTCGGATGCCTGCCTTTTTTAGCACATTCTCTATTTGTTCTAAATGTGTCCTCCGTGGTAGCCGATTCATTAAGTAAAAATTTAATTATATTGTTTATATTTTGATATTGTTTTTATAATCCAATTAAGTTATATAGGTTAAACAAAAAGGTTGTTTATTTTACCAGATCCAGTAATCTCAATAGTTTATAAGCAACGAAGATTAATATTAATATTTAAAGCAATCAGAAATTAGCCAATCAGCATTAACGAAGTACAATCTTACTAAAACGACTAGTTTTTTGCTTAAAACCTATTAAGAATAAAAAATATTATCACAATTGCCTAATTATCCGTGTTTTTGCAAAATCCCTAGGTTTTATTGAAAAAAAATGATTGCCTGTAAAGTCGGTTTTACGGGCGAAGATTTTACGTGACAACGTCTTTTTCTCGGTAGAATATTTATTGATATGAATATAATTAAATTGCACAATAGGAACAAGGAATTGAATGAAAATAAGAATTGCACAAATTTTAACTATAGAAATATATGTTGTTTACTAAAACATTCACCGACCGATCATAGTTGAGTGGGAGAGAGACGCAAGGCATTCGGCGGGAACGGGAACATCCACGCGGCACAAAACACCAGGCTCGGCACGCGCGGGATGGGCGTCGGGGTTGCCCCCATGGCCCAGCTTCGTCTCGGGGGGGAACGTCCCCCCCGGTCGTTGGGCACCTCCCCAGGCGATAGAGGGGAGGGGTGGCTATCCCCATTAGGGATTAGCCACTAATGAGGGTGAGGGAGGGTGAGGATACGTGTTACGTACCCAGGGCCGTCTTATACTAGGCTGGGGCCCTTGGGCACACTAGAATTTGGGGCCCTTTTGGAAAGTAAAAAAACTAATTAATTAAAACTTTTTAACTTATAAATATGAATAAGACCATTTATTATAGGTAATCAAATATAGTATGTTTTATTATTATGTAATTGATATTAATGATATTGCAATGCTGCTGGGCTTTGTGGTGACGATTACTGTAACGTTTTCTTTCGGGATTTCTGTTGTGAAATATCTTCTATTCTGTCCTTAAAGTAAAATTTTGAAGGATATCACTTTCTATGTACATAATTGACAAATTACTCAGTTGTTCTTGTAACATTGTTGTTCGCAATTAATTTTTAATTCTCTTAGGCTAACCGCTCTCCACTACAATTCGGTATGCAAAGTTTTTTTTTTGGTATTTATTAAATATTTTGAATGAGTAATTGCAAAGTTATGATTTTTTAAAGATTGTTTAACTTTTGTACTTAATGACGTCATCGATTGAAAATATCACGTAGCGATATGCAAATAAAGCGAAATTTCACGAATTTGTGATCCCAAATGAAATTATTACGATATTATACTAAACAAACCTATGATTTTCGATGTTTTATTAATAAACTGCAAGAACGAATGTCTTTGACATAACGCTGAAGGACAAATACTGTTACAGTTTTTTTGCTAAAATAATGGTCATCTTAGCTCTGTTTGATTAATTTTCAAGAAAATATGTTTTAAAAACATAATATCTCGAATTGGTTTCGCAATCAGCACCACTTTTGAAAACTTTGCATACCGAATTGGTAACCATTAGACAAAGAAATATTCTTGTAGCAATTTCTACGTTTGGAAAAGTTACCTCCATTTTATCTGATTTTATTTATTATGTAAGATTGAGATATTTAAATTCACAGATTGTTTTGCTATGTTTTTTTAATATTGGGTTAAATGAAAACATTGCAATTCTTTGCATTTTTTGGTCAAGGGCATTTCTACAGAAGGCCGGTGTTTTTCTCAATTCGGTGCTGAAATTGAAATAAGGTTTTATAAAGTAATTTTATAATGAAGTCTGAAGTATATTGTATACTTAATATAAATATAGCATTGGCACCAGTTTTCGTAAAGTGGTTTATGAGAAAAGTTAATCACCGTATTGAGAAAGCACCGAATTGACAAAATGGGTCACCGAATTGGAATACATGGCAGCGAATTTAGAAAATGAACAACCGAATTGGAATTTAGTACAACGAATTCAGAAAATGTTCTAGCGAAATAAGAAACGCTGTCACCTATTAGAGAAATAATGTAATGGTTACTAAAAAATACCGAAACATGCTTGATTTTATTTATTGACGGTGTAATTTTATATTGAAAATACTGACACATAATCAGAAATAAAACTAATTTATTGCAGCAATAACATGAAAGTAAAAGAAGACAATCTTATAAATGCTATTTATTTAATAAATTAACTTCGTTTTATCACTATTAACATAGCGAGATCATCATTTTAAGTAACTGGAATAGCTTAAATACCATTAATTTTCATATAAAGAAGAAATTTCACAAAATAAAAACACCGTTGTGTTATACCAGGAACTACAAAAATACCAGGAACTAGTTTAACAATTTAACAAAATGTGCTTAACAAAAGATTACTTAAGTAGTACAACAAATGACCATCTAGATATCAATAATATTTCAATACTACCTACATTATAGATTAATCAAGCATTTCCTTTTTCAAAATGCCAGACTCATCGACCACTTCGATTTTGATGTTATTGACATGTTTTTTCAAAAGATTCACGAAAGTTGTCAATACCAGGATGTCATACTATTTTATCAGCCGTACTTTTAAGGCATCCTCCAACGCCATCAGGCGCTCCTTTACCATGCCCATGCTCTGTATAGTTCCATCCGACGCAAGGCTAAGAAAATGCTAGTGAAGACAAGTCATGATAAAAAAGATTTTTCGGTTGCAATACTTAGCTGAAGGTGAATCGTATATAAAAAAAAGAATGTATATCAGAGACTATTGATCGCCACTTCGCACGATCCTGACAAACCTCTCTAGCTTCGTTTACATCCATCAATCTTTTCATACATGCTCTTTTATTCTTCATACTTCGGACGCCAGCCTTTTTGAGCACACTCTCAATTTGGTCCAAGTGTGTTCTCCGTGGTCGTCCTCTACTAACACAATAGTCTCTGCCTACCCCAATGGGAACTAATGGCGTGAGTATATGTATGTATGTATGTATGTAATGTATATCAGATATTTCATCTTCTAAAAATCGTACAGCATCGTACCTAAGACATTCACTTACAGTACAGAATGATTGGGTAACGAGGTTTCCATGTTTCATATAGTAAGTAAGCCGTGTAGAGCCGGCTTAGAATGTCGCTACCCCTTTCTACCCACGGGTGTCGTAAGAGGTGACTAAGGGTATTGGGGCATTTTATTGGATTTTTGGGCGATGCGGTTGAAGACCCATCACCAAAAACCTTTATTTATACCATCTTTTCCCAACTCAACTTCCAAAAGAGGCTGAGGAATTTATAATTCCGCCGTGAGTATATGTATGTATGTATATAGTAAATAAGTGATTTGTGTTAGGATATTTGTTGCCTGGTACTTCCATCGTATCCCATTCCTGCTATTTCGTTAGCGTACTTCGTGCAATAGTTCTGACCAAAGTCACAGTGGATTATGCATTGGTCATAAGCAAGTTCAGCTTTGATTTTTTTAATGTACGTGTTTTGGGATATAATATTAGAAACATGAAGCATATATTGGTAAAGTAATTTTTGCTTATTTAAGCTAATTTTCATCAAATCTTTATAGTGAATTCTTAAAAGCATAGTAAAATTTCAAATCGGTGTAAGTTTTCTCAATTCGGTGCTCAATTTTCCAGGTAATTGAGACCCATCGAATTGGGGAAATAACACATTTCACCAAATAACTCATAAATTATACAATTTGAAGCTATTTATTCAAAATACATAGGAAGATATCACTAAACTAGTCGATAAATTGAGCAATAATCGTTGTAAATACTTTTATAGTCATAATTTATGTAACACACCGATTTCAGAAATGACACGATCCAAAAATTACCGACTACTTTCGTACCTTCGAAAAATGCTACTCAATAATGCTGTCCCTTTGCACATATTGCTCGGCTGCTCGGGCGCTACCGGCAGTTTGTGGGAACCAGCTAGTGACGTTCGTACTGCGCTTAGTTAGTGATGTAGGTAGACAAAAGTAAATTTCAGCGAATTGAGACCGAAGCTTCCGACAAAGTTACAAAGTTTTATTGTATTAAAACCCAAGTAGTTACATTAAATATATTTACTTATATAGCTTTATTGTCTATTCCATGTTCTGGGAATGTAAGATTTTTAACTATGAAGGTATTATAAAAAAAGTTATGAAGCAATATCGAGTCAATTCTGGAATCCCGACACGACTTTTTTGGCCAAATTTTCCCCGTTTTCAAAGTTTAGGTTTTTTTTTAGAGTTTATATAAAGTATAACAATCTTTTAGAAATGCTCTCCATGGAGTCAAAAGCCCTTAAAAGTCGTGTGATTTTTTTGAAGTATGTCATTATAATTATAAGATACTTTTTGCACAGCAGTAGCTCAATTGACACTGCCCGTAGAAATGCCCTCAACTTATTAGATTCGATTGTTGTTTACTGACAAAGAAAACTAAATCGACTATTAATTTCTTGGTGCTTGGTGGTTGTTTCTAATGCTTTCATGCTTAATGTGTCAAATATGGGAATGAAAGTATCTACACGAAACTTTTCCTTGCCTCTCAACTGTGCAGTCTCTGATGATCCTTCAAAAAAAGGTATGCTTTTGCTGCGAAGTTTTTTTCATTCAATTGTATCTTTGTAGTCATCATGATCATATAGCCAATAGACGTCCACTAGGCCTCCCCTATAGATTTCCACAACGACCGGTCCTGCGCTGCCCTCATCCAACCACCATGTGGGAGGCCTACCCACACTACTTCGTCCGGTACGTAGCCGCCACCCCAGAACCTTCGAGTAACAACGGCCGAAAGTCGGTTCTGTCTGCAATTTGCCCTGCCTTGCGCCACTTGAGTTTCGTAGTTCTTCAATTTCTTTGTAGTCAGCATATGGATTTTCATCAGTAGAAGTTTCGTTTCTTCGTACTAATCAGAATTAAGGGCGTCCCCGGAAAAATAGGTTGAAATTGATTGTTTGGAAGTTCTATAAAGTCTGATTTGATGATATTGATATGACATGAATAAAATATATGTTGGTGATTAGTTCATGGTGTTAAAATTTGATGTTTAACATTTATATAATTTGCTGAAAAAATGATGAAAAAAATTGAATTGGAACATGCTTTGTTTTCATAAAAACCGTATAGGCTCCACTGGCATAACATACATGTGAACTCATTATGTGTCTATATACGCGTAGCTTTAACATCTGTAACTTTGATGTTTAACTTTTCATTTAATCATTATAGTTATTCAATAAAACTAAATAAACTACATTTATCCTGCGCGCGCGTTTTTTCAGTCCCTGTCACTCTCAGTAAATTTGACGTAAGAGTGAGCGCAATAGCTGCAAAATGCGGGAAGGCCCTTAATGCGTACGGTATTGACATAACTGATTAGAGATTCGTTACAACGTCCATGGTCATAGTTTTATTCTGTAAACTTAGACTTGTTTCATTCATAACTCCCAAAAGATCATTTCATATTTCCGTTGGAAAGGCAGTCTCCCATTTTTTTTGCAAGGTTTTGGGCTTTCTTTCTAGTGTCTCCTGGTTGATTAAATATTTCAGAAATATTTAAATTACCATTTTGCAAAGCATTAATAGCATTAGCGCGTGCAGACCATCTAGTTTCCAAAAAGACTTCGGGACTCTATTTGCAAATAAATGATCTGTCAAAATTTTTCATCGTTTTGTCGAAGCCGAAAAGAAAATTAACAATTTTTCTACAAGTTTAAGAATTTTTTCTGCTTTCTCAATTAGTACAGTAAGAATAGGCGCTCGATTCGTCATCGATTACTGATTTGTGAAAACAATGTACCCGACAAAAATGTTCTGAAAATAAATGTGTGACAGAAATTGTTGGTTGTTCGGGGCCCCCCTGAGATGGGGGGCCCTGGGCACTGGCCCCGTGTGCCCTTATGGTAAAGACGGTACTGTACGTACCTCACCCTCGGGACTGACGTCGGGGCAGATGGCGGTGGAAGGGGCGGTCCCCGGGGTCGCGTGTCTTGCGACTCCGGGGAGCGCGCGAGTTCCCGAGGCAGCGGTCACCCGTCGGGCGGTCGTGCGTGTAGTGGGGCGATTCCGTGGAGGTGCTCGTGGCGACAGTTGTCCGCCCGGTCGAACAGACGACGGGTCAACCCCACCACGAATTCCTCCACGGTCTCGACCCGGAGATCACGGTGAATTGTGCTATTACGCACGTACCGCCCGGCTTTCACTAATTGGCGGACATGGTCCACCATAGAACCCATACGGAGGTTGCGGTCGATCTTGCAGCCCAGGTACTTGACCGAGGACTGCCACTCGATGCTCTCGCCGCCCAACGTAAGCGGCGCGAGCCCGGCCGGCCGTCTCACCCTGGTGATTAGGGCGGCCGTCTTCCCAACGTTGACGGCCGTCCTCCACCGACCAAGCCAAGCCGGCCGAAAGGTCCAGGACACGTTGCATCTTGGCAACCGCTACCCGGGGCTGACGTGAGGAGGCGAAGAAGGCGCTGTCGTCGGCGTAGAGCGCCAGCGTAACGTCCTCCTCACCCTCGTATAGGGTGTTACCCTCGAGGGTGGGGATGTCGTTGGTGTACAGCGCGTACAGCAGTGGAGAGACACAGCTCCCCTGGGGAGTTCCCGCACGGATCGGCTTCACCTCGGGCCGGGCGTCCTCCACCGACACATAGAAGGACCTCCCCTCCAAAAAGGAGGCGATGATCCTCACATATGCCGGCGGCACCCCCACCTCCAAGAGTTTGAACAGGGCCCCGCTATGCCACACACGGTCGAACGCTCTTTCTATGTCTAGAAAGACGGCGACCGTGTAGCGTCCCCTGTTCATCTCGGAGGAGAGGTAATCGACTACCCTCACGAGCTGGAGCGTCGTACTATGGCTGTCGCGAAAGCCGTGTTGTTCGTCCCGCAGCTGAATGTGGGGACGAAGGCGTCGCATTCGGCGGGCCTCTCTCTCGTTCGGTGACTCATCGTAACGTTACCGGGCGTTACACTTTTTCATAAGTGACTCCCAGCCGCAACCTAATTTAAGACGTTGTCACGTCAAAAACCTTAATATCAAATCATCCTACGACACTTACAGTCCATTCGAAAATTGCTGGACCGTATCCTTACCAATCCGATCTTTCAGAAGATTCGTTCGGTACATCCCTATTCCTAATCAAACTCACTCACCAATACCAATAATGTGCCAATAATATCATTATCGTCTGTGATCATAACAAAATTTGTGGCTGATAAGAACAACTTGAAAACAACCGTTTCACCCGCGTAAAATCAAAATTATTGGTATTCTCACGAAGATGGATTTGTTGCAATTTTAGAGTTGAAATGTTGTGAAGAAATATCTAATTGCATATCATTTAGCTTGCGAAAAGTAGAAACTGCTTTAGATTAAAATTTGTTTGTCATTTGGATTATGATTCGGCCCACAGAAAAAGTATTCAATAAATTTTCAATTGGTAAGTTGTAAAAAGTATTATCTGTAATTTATTACCCTCTTAACAGTTATCGAATATTGATGAGTTATTTAGTGCATAATAATTGCTTTCCATAGCTTAGTCTTAGTCTAATAAAATCGTTTATCGTAACTACTCTCTTGGCGTGTGAGCATTTATAATGTTTTAAAACGTTATTCTTTGTTTATACCGAATTAAAACATAAATACATAATGAAAAATATGGGTAGGTTTATTTCAACTTTTTTGTATAATCAAATATTTAATTCCTCTGCACAAAAACTGCAATTTTTTTTATATTTTTTTTTCAGATGAACTGAGGGATTATGGAAACGAAAAAAAGTCAAAGGTTAGATAAATGTGTTTTTATTGTGACTCTATTTTGGTTGTATGTTTTAGTGTGGCAGTTGACTTAACATGTATTATGGCTTAGTGGAATTCTAATACATTAATTAATCAAAATCATCTTGTGAAGGGAATAAGTTAGGCCTCAAAAATATTACACTGCTTAATTTCTATCTATATATAAATCAATCAATGTTTCTCACTACATATTTTATTGGACTTTTGTTAGTTGGTTTCCCTTTCCTTAATAGCTTTTTTCTGTGCAAAGCAAAGCTCCAATTTACACATAACAAATATTGGGAATTGAAAAATGCTGCTAATATTCAAATAAGATAAGATTACTTTACCTTGAAGTTTGTCATATTATATGGTATACCTGGGGTTAACAACATAATAAATTTCTTTGCCATAAAAACTATGGTTACCAATATCTTTTAAACTTATAATTGCTGCTGCCTCACTAAATATTCAATTAACACACAGTGCTGTATGACAATTTTCTTGATGCACATGTAAAGCATTTAATGTAAATATGTTATTCATACTTTTTAGCTGTGTAGTGTCGGCTTAGAATAACACTACCCCATTTGTACCCGTGGGTGATCGTAAGAGGCAACTAAGGGTATAGGGGCTTTTTAAGTGATTTTTGGGCCATGTGGTTGGAGACCTGTCACCAAAAAACATTTATTATTACCATCTTTTCCCTAATCAACTTCCAAAAGTGGCTGAGAAATTTCTCATTCCAAAGCTCTGGCTACCCTGTTAAGGGACTTATGTGAGTATATGTGTGTATGTAATAATATTTAAATGTGTGCTAAGTTCTTTGGTACAAAGTGACAAATAAATTAAAAGATTCCAATGTAGGATTTATTTCAAATTAAGAAAATAATAATCAATTAAGGAAAAATTAAATTTGAGACCAGCGGGACCTAAACAGGGTATACCGTGTGCTGGTTTCGTAATTTTTCTTCTTCTTTTACCAATTCGGTATGCAAATTTTTTTTCGGTATCTATTAAATATTTTTATTCGATAGTAAACACGAAAATAAGAGACCAATTCGAATATTTTCCATTTTAAATGAGTAATTGTAAAGTTATGATTTTTTAAAGATTGTTCAACTTTTGTACTTAATGACGTCATCAATCGATAAAATCACGTAGCGACATGCAAATGAAGCGAAATGTTTTATAAAATGTTGCTAATTGCAAAACATATCACGAATTTGTGATGTCAAATGAAATTATTACGATATTATACTAAACAAACTATTTTATTAATAAACTGCAAAACCGTATGTCTTTGAAACAACATTGAAAGTCAAACACTGTTACAGTTTTTTGATAAAATAACAGTCATCTTAGCTTCAAGTGATATAATTTCAAGAAAATGTTGTTTATAACCATAATATCTCGAAATGGTTTTGTAATCAGCATCACTTTAGTAAAACTTTGCATACCGAATTGCGAATATTTAAATTTCCATTAACTAATTATGATTTAAAAGTTAAAAAAAACATAGTTCATGTAAGTTCAGGTACATCTTAACAGATTGATTTGTCTATGTAGTAGGTAATGCATAGTGCAATGTGGGAATCTATTTATTTCTCAACTATCACGTAAGGTTACATGAGTTACTTAAAATCATTCAAATAGGCCTATATGGATGTCAGCCGGTGCAGTTTGCCTGTGGAGTGATACCACGTGATACCAAACAGCAAAACCAATAGCAAATTATCTACTTATATAAGTGTAATATACATAGCTATACTTCTATTACAATCTAGCCATGCACAGAAAATTATTTAGTAATTAGTTTGCACAGCAATCTTAATTTACTCGTCCTTCTAAACATCTAACAAAACCTTGATAACCTTTTATGCAAACAGGCTTAGATTCAAATCCCGTATCGGGCCGACTAATGGTTCTTTTCCTAAGTCATATGTGTGGTTAATTTATCATAATTGTTTAAAGTGAGAGAAAACATCGCCAGGAAACCCACAAGGCTAAGTTTTACTGAGTCATGTGACAGTGTATTCTTACAAAACGGTGATAGGCATGGCTGCTATCATGTGAGTACACTGTCCAAGTAAAACAGATATTCTGAACACCACGTGACGATTTCACGTGATCTTCAGAAATAAAAGAATCTCTGCCAACCCCTTCGGAAATACGAAAAATATCTGGCTTCTCAGCAGCGACTTGTTACTAACATTTATTAGTGCACTAGTTCTCGCGATAACCATATTGTTAGGTTTGTTTAGTCAAAATTACGTAGAATCGGTAACATTTCGAAAATTCGAATATCTCAAATCCGAAATTCACTATTCAGAAAACTGTTCACATAATTAACGTATCACAGATGCTTTATTTTCCACAACTTCATTAGTACATAAATACATTTTCTAGAAGTATCACTTCCCAGAAAAACGAAAACCAGATTATTAAAATGAATTTTTTGCTTCTACCAACTATATCTTTTACTATAATCTCGTTATTCCAAAGGTTTAAAAGACCGAAGTAACTTTATCTATAGTCTTACATATCGTAAATCTATTTAACCAGATATTTTCTATGTTAGAAAAATTGTATAAATAGAACGTGGATGCATGCCTGTTTGTATGTATACTTGCTTGCTTGTTTGCATGCTTGGCTGCATGTAGGGGGGTGCAGGGGGGCAAAGCCCCCCTGCTTGGGGGGGTCGGGGGGCGAAAGCCCCCTGCAGACAAAGAAAAGTTAGGTTACATTCAGTTAGGTTAGGTTAGGTTAGATTATGTATAAAACGAGCGAGCGTAGCGCAGCGGAGCGAGCACCTAAATGTCTGATGCATGGTATACTACTAAACGGGGTATACTACTTATTTAAAATATGCCTGCAAAATTATTAATAGCAGTAGGTATCATTCAATACATCTGTATTTCAAATATATGGAAAATGATTTTTTGGAATAGTGATTATTCGGAAAAGCAATATTGCGGAATTAAGGTATATCTGGTTTTCGATTCTTCGGAAATCCGTTCTAGTGGTTAATCAAAATGATAGTAAACAAAAACAAAAACCAAACGATAATCTGGAATGTAAGAATATGGTATATGAAATTTCGATGAAACAATATTATGGCAATTAAAAAAAAGGCGATTAGTTTTCGGTAAAATAATATTCGGGTTTAAAAGTTTCGGATATACAGTATGTAACCCGTAGAATCATATACTCACGGCTATACATTCCAAAAAGGGGTAGCCAGAGCTTCCAGCTACAACTCTTCTGCCACATTTATAAGTTGATAGAGAAGATGGTAGAAATAAAGTATCGTTGGTAATATGTCTCCAACCGCATCGCCCAAAATCCACTTAAAAAGCCCCATTCTCTTAGTCAAAATTATGTTCTAATATATTTTATATACTTCCAGAAAGTTCTCTGAGGCGTCCATGAATGTCAAGGAAAAGAGCTGGGAATCGGTGCATAATTTTCTTTTCATAATTATCTTGCTCAAGCACTCTGAGTAGTTGGTTTGCTAGCTTTAGTCGATTACCTGTTTAAAAACGGTTATGTACATTGTCTTTGCTGGTCAGTGCTTCAAAATCATATATTAAGCGCGTGAAGCAAGTGAGAGTTCTAAAATAGCTTTTGCTTTGTGCAGTTTTGCATATGAAGAGTAAAAGAGCATGTGTGAAAAGATTGATGGATGTAAACAAAACTAAAGAGGTTTGCAAAGTATCAATCGTGCAAAGTGGCGACCGATGGTGGCCTACCCCAACAGTGATTGCGGATTTGCGATTACGTTGCAGTAAACGCAAATCCGCAATCAATGTTGCCTGGCTAAAAGAAGCTTATATTTGTACCCTTAATAATAAATAGCCAATAGTAACAGTTTTACCGATATCCCCTATCACGTTGTAATGTAAACTGTGAGATTACAATGGGTAGAGCTTCCACCTTTTATGCACACAAGCGTGGTTTCAAATCCCAGGTCGGGCCTACGCCAACCTGTCTTTTCTAAAGTGGTTAATTTATCATGGTTGTCATTGGTGACGGAAAATATAATAAGAAAAACAAGAAGACCTACTTCGATCGTTAAGTTGCACTTAGTCATGTGTCAGTGTATTCGAACAAAACGGCGATAGCACTACCCCCTGTCACATGAGTACACTGTGCAAGCTAAAAGTGGCAAACTCTACTTTGAACACCAGATGACAAGGTCACATGATGTTCGGAAGTATAAATACCTCTGCCAACCCTTCTGCTATATACGATGTGACATTCTGAGTTTGAGTTGAGACTAGTTAAATGCTCTGAATGTCAAATGATATCAGTATTAACAAATTTTTGTTAACCGTAAGGGAAAACACAAAACAGAGCATTAGGAATACCACATAGACATGGATATTTTGTAACTAGTTATTCGTACAAAAGCGCCGATAGGCCAGCCCTTTATCACGTAAGAACACTTTCATAACTAGGTAACTAAGGATTATTGATAATGCGCATGTCTGAGGCGTGACAGGCGATATTTACCACAAATTTCTAGTGTTACAGGAACACTGTTATTCATAGGGTCAATCGTTTTTGGTCCATTGCTTTCAATTTGCGTGAAATGGACTATGATATTTGGCATAACTTAAATAACTACAAAATTGGTTACAGAATCAGTTGCGGAATTTTGACCACTTTCAGTTTTGGTGCTCTCAAATTAAAGTATATTCACTATCATGCTCTTTTACAATTACAAATACCAACTGTAACTATGAATAAATAGTTTATATTAAATATTTACTCTACTCTACTTTTTGCTTTGTGTCATCATTGTGTTAAAACATTGCAAATGCTTACTGTTTTTCCTGGTTGTAATTTCCTACTAGGTCAATAGATTTTAATTCTAAATAGTTTATAATGTTATTAGTCTTTCACAAGCGGGTTTCGCTATGTGTTTAAATAAATCTACAATTCTTTTATTGTTTTCGTTTTATCGCTTTATCCCAACAAGATAAATCCTAAAGCGTACGTATATTTTATAACATGGTATAATTGTACCTCACTGTAAACTGTTTGATCATATTATTATTTTTGTAAATTTGTGTTTGATGTGCAATAAAGAGCTATTCTATTCTATTCTATAATTATGGCGATAAAACCGCCTTATTGTTTGATCTAACTTATCATGCCTCGACATTTAAAAATGATGTGCTAGTGGACCGTGACAGCTTGGCACATGTTGTGTTATCATTATCTTTTAAATAACTCTTTTCTCGGTACAATCCTTTCTCACCGCTTATGATTCTTAGCATGATGGTAGAAATATTATAGCACTCCAAAATAGTGTAGCTTTTTGTTAGTGGAAGAATTTTCATGTTCGGTTGAGTATTTCCGAAAATTTACATCAAATTTATTCTACGTCAAATAATGTTACAAACATTACTTCTTTATATTATTAGAATAGATTATGCTCTTGCTTTTTGTGAGCTCACTTCGCTTAGTTTTTCGTGTCTCAATAGTAAATATAGTATGTATTAATTTAAAATAATCGTTAATATTGTATAATGTTGTTTATTTGTTACAGATCCATTCTGCATTCTTAATACTACTATTGGGCTGGTTGATTCTATTGGGATACTTCGCGTCTCTCATTGACGATTCGTTACCGGCTGTTGTCACTGAAGAAAAGGCTGTAAGCGTGTATTATTTTTTTAGTTATTTTGCTATAATATCATATTATGTTCACTATAAGAGAAAATATATGTCACTAATCATGTATTATGAATTATGATATTTTTTTCACATACTTCTTTGTAGGAACTCGACAAAGCGCTTATTTCGTCAGGCTGAAGAATTTCTTGATTCTGAAGCTCTGGCTACCCCTATTAGGGATTTATAGGCGTGAGTATATTAATCTCCCCATAATTTTACACTCATATTGTAAAGATACATATATATTTCAAGGTTTTATTGTGATCATTTCGAATCGATTCCAATGACTAGTTTAATTTCGTTGTAGTTTATAATATAGAACAGTAGATTCGAATAACCACTATCTGAGTTGCTTTCTTGTTTCGTGCCATTTCACCCACCCCTATCCTTCAATCACCAACCACCACCCCATTCCACGTGAAACTTGGTTGTCAGATTGTAGATCTAAGACTAATTATTAATAAATAGCATTTTAACTACTCGGTAAAAGATCAAAGGTTTACCTTCGTTTATATACATATTTTTATTATAGAGGAATAAAATAGATATTTTATGAATATAACTCTGCTACTTTGACAATAAAAAATTAAGTGCTGCAATAACATTTTATGATACGCCTTTATATCAATAGCATGCCGCTTATGAAACTATATTGAAGCAAAGATAACTATTTCAGTTAAAAATAAATATATCCTCATTGTTATCAAATTACTTCAGTTAGTCAGCAAAATACATATATATGTGAGCTAATCCATGTAATCTTGTTCTAAATGTTTGTAAAAATAAATAAATAAAAATCATATTATTAATTCTGCATTATCAAATAATGAACATGTGGATAATAAATTTAATAACTAAGGTTATTTGACATTTAGCGCATATTTTGTAGAAATAACTTATGATTTGGGGGTCCAACAGGTAACCCCATCACCACGCTACAAAACTCCATATGAAATATGGGTTGGTGTGCGACACTTTTTAACACGGTGTGCCGTTCCTTAGTCTTGGGTTTTGATGAAGCGAATAAAGCGCAACTTCTTGATGAACGACTTAAATGAAAAAATGACAAAATATATGATTTTACAAAATAGATGTTGATTGCAAAGCGCGTAATCGTCGATGCTTCTCGCGCTCTTCTCTGATTGGCCGCTCGGAACATCTTCTCATTTGTCTCGTCTGTGATTCGCGATTATTAATTTTTGTGTCGTAACATACCTCCTTCGCCTTGGAAGGAGTGGCTTCCAATGGGAATAGTGGACAAATTTTGGAAAACGCTCGTCGTAGTACTCCTTTCTCCGTGCGGATGTCCGCTACTCTGGCTATCCCGTCTTTTCCCGGATGCACAGTGACTATTCTGCCGAGATGCCATTTCAACGGGGGAGAATTCGGTATGCAAAGTTTTTTTTTGGTATTTATTAAATATTTTTATTTGATAGTAAATACGAAAATAAAACACTAATTTGAATATTTTCTATTTAAAATGAGTAATTGTAAAGTTATGATTTTTTAAAATTTGTTCACTTTTTGTCCTTAATGACGTCATCGATCGATAAAATCACGTAGCGACATGCAAATAAAGCGAAATGTTTTATAAAAATGTTGCTGATTGCAAAACACATCAAGAATTTGTGATGTCAAATGAAATTATTACGATATTATACCAAACAAAACTATGATTTTCGATATTTTATTAATAAACTGCAAAACCGTATGTCTTTGTAACAACATTGAAGGTCAAACACTGTTACAGTTTTTAGATAAAATAACAGTCATCTTAGCTTCAATTGATATAATTACAAGAAAATATTGTTTATAACCATAATATCTCGAAATGGTTTTGTAATCAGCATCACTTAAGTAAAACTTTGCATACCGAATTGTCTTCTTTGATGATAACAAGCATGTCCGGTTGCAGATGATAGTTGCTTTGTTTCCATTTAGGTCGACCTTGCATCTCCGAGATGTACTCCTTGCTCCATCTTGACCAAAAATTGTAGCGTATGTGTTCTATGCGCTTGTAACGTGAAAGCAAATTGATGTTGGCTGAGGCGATATTCTGCTCTGTGTATGTAGGTGCAGTCAGTGGCCGACCTACCAGAAAATGGCTAGGACTCAAGGGAAGAAGGTCATTAGGATCTTGTGATAATGGTGAAAGGGGACGGGAATTAAGGATAGCTTCGATCTGTGCTAAAACGGTACTTAATTCCTCGAAGGTAAGGTGAGCATTGACCGTAATACGAAGCAAGTGATGTTTGCACGATTTCACGCCTGCTTCCCATTCGCCACCGAAGTGTGCTGCATAGACAGGGATGAAGCTAAATTCAATTTTATTGCTATGTGCGTATTCTTAAATATCTGACGAACTATTTTTCAAAAAAGACTCGAATTCATTTCTAGCACCTACAAAATTTTTGCCATTGTCTGAATATATTTTATTAGGCTTGCCACGCCTCGAAATAAACCTTTTTAGTGAAAGAATGTAAGCTTTGGAGGACAGATCGGTAACTAACTCCAAGCGAATAACGCGCGTTGCAAAACATATAAAGAGGCAAATATATGCCTAACTAGTTTTGGCAACCGTGATAGCCCAGTGGGTAGAACACTCGGTTATTGTGCAAACGACTAGTGTTCAAATCCTGGGTCGGGCCTACACCAATTTGTCTTTTCTAAAGACATTTGTGTGGTTTATTTATCATGGTTGTTAACGGCGAGGGAAAACATCGTGAGGAAACCCACATGGAGTTGTACTTAGTCATGTGACGGTGTATTCGTACAAAACGGCGATAGGCCTGCCCCCTATCACGTGAGTACACTGTCCATGCAAAACGTTGGTACTCTGAACACCAGGTGACAAAGTCACGTGATGTTCAGGAGTATTAGTACCTCTGCCAACCCCTTCGGGGATATTCGGCGTGAACGTTTATGTTATGTTAGTTTTGGCTCCTCTTCCTTTACGATTGTATCTGAATTTCCGTTGCCTCGTCCCTCACGCGCAAGGCGACAGCGTGGGTCGGGCAACGGCGATTTGGGGCGAGGCTTTCTAGCCTGCCTTAGGGGCACGGTTTCCCAGGTGCCGTAAAATTGGTCCTGGTTGCACGTTGGGGACCCTGTGGAAGACGTCATCGCTTCTTCGGTCTTCCTCTCCTCTCCTCTTCTTTCTTCCTCCTCCAGCGAAACTTTGCCCCCCCCCCCAGAATACGAGGGGCAGCCTGAACTCTGCAAGCAGGTTTCAGGGAGGGATTCCCGGTCCCGGTTGGGACACGTACCCTCCTGGGGTAGTTTATCTTTTCTTTGTTGCGCCATTGGATCTTGAAATTGGGGGGATTTCTGCATAGGTTTTGGTTGAAGCTTGCATCAGAGTGATGCAGAGCGCGTAACAGGCGGCATCGACGTGAACGGCAACCATAGCCTTGCCCTGAAGGTTCAAAACCGACCCCTCCAGGACCATTCGCCAACTTTGAATAATTAAACTAGGTTTAACCATCCAAAGCTAGGGAGGTTCTCAGTCTCGGTTGGCAGAGGGCCTTAATATACTTAAACTAACTAAAGATCTGAAAGTCCCCTCGCCCAATGCGGACGATAATATAAAGCGCTTAGTTAGCTTACTGTTATTACCACTTTTTTGACTTTTTACTATTTGTGTATTGAAATATAGCTCATCGCTGGAATTGTACCAATTTAATCCTAAAGTTTTGTATTGACCATTTTCTGATAGTGACAGTGATTTAGAAAAGTCTAATGGTACCTGCGCCATATCGCATTGAAAATTAAATGACCACTTGGTAAGTGGAAAACACCCGCTAAGTAAAATAGAAGACACGTTTTGACATAATTGTAACAGCTGATCCTTATCATCAGTACCGCTTATGTAATCGTCGACATACATATCCTCCATGATTGAGCTCCTAACGTCTTTGTCGTCACACTCGGAGGCGAGTTGTTTAAGGCACCGCACACTAAGAAACGGCGCTGATGCGGTCCCGTATGTTACGGTGTTAAGCTGATATATCTCAAGGGGTTGTGACTGTTCCTCGCGCCAAACAATAAGCTGGAGCTGGCGCTGATTAGGGTTCACAAGCACCTGTCTATACATTTTGGATAGATCACCACATGCTATGTACTTATACATTCTAAAGCGTAAAAGAATTGAAATTAGGTCTCCTTGTATCGGTGGCCCTACAATTTGAAGGTCGTTTAATGACCTACCGGACGTGGAAGCTGCGCTAGCATCAAAAACTACTCGCAACTTAGTAGTAGTGCTATGTTCTCGAAGAACGCCATGATGTGGCATGAAATAATGTGGCGACGGATAATTATCTACTCGAGACATATGTCCTAAATCTATATATTCGCGCATGAAATCCGAATATAATTTTCTAAACGTTTTATCGCTATATAAACGTTTTTCTAATGCGTAAAATCGACGTTCGTCCTGGTCTCACGTGTATCCTAAAGCTCCTGCTGGGAATTCAAGGGAATCGTAACAAACAAAACTTCCATCGCTATTGCGTTTCGTTTGTTCTATGAAAAGTCTTTCGCACTCCCTCTCAGCCTCTGTGCGAATATCAGGATACTTAATAGTTTCCTCCAGTTCCCAAAACCGTCGTAATTGTGAATCAACGGACTGAGCGAAATAACATTGGATAACGCTATCCCTATGCGCTTTCTTATAGATAGAACCTGAAATTATCCAACCTAACCTTGTGTCCTGTAAGAAAGGTCGGTCCGTCTTGCGTGCGTATCCTACCTTCCTTCAGCAGATCCCAAAATACATCGGCACCTAATAAAATGTCAACGCGATTGGGTTCGAAGAAAGAAGGATCTGCTAATAAACATTCACTTGGAATGTCGAGTTAAGGGTAAGTTAAGGGTACAGTTGGCAGCGATGAGGTTATGTTCGGCAATACTATACAATTTAATGTTTTACTGTAAGTATCGTGACGCGACCGAATTACGACATCACAATTAAGCGTTGTTTGAGTGACAACACCCCTACTCCCTGAATTGCATGGGTGGACTGTATATATGGTAGATGTAATAATTCGCATAATTGTTTGCTAATCAAGCATCGTTGACTTCCGCTGTCAAGCAGTGCGCGAGCTACGTGGTATGTGTTGTCTCGATCAGCTATTTCAACGAGCGCTGTTGATAATAAAATAGTATGAGGTTGTGCATAGTTATGAGTATGGGCATTTACATTGTTAACTACGAGCGCTTCAGAATCAGAGTGACTCATGCACACCTGCGTTTTGTTGATCTACTAATGAGAGTGATAACGTCGGAACGGTTGCGACAGTGGTATCGTCTTTTTTATGCAACAAGGAATTATGTTTACTATTACAATTTCTGCAAGATCCAAATCGACAGTCTTCTATTGAATGACCTGTTCGTAAACAATTGGCCTAGACCTCGCTTTTATAACATACCCTTTTTATATTATAAATCGATAAAGGACATCAAACTAAACAACTTTGCCTATGGAATGCCTATCTAAAATATTATAATTATCTAAATATTTAATAATGAAAAATATCATATACCTAGTTCAAACTGAGAAAGTATAGAATGAGATTCTTTGCTTCAGTGAAAATAAGAAATATAAAAAAACATCTGATCTATGCTTTTCGCTCCGTAAACAAAAATATTACTTCTTTCGGTATTTTCCAGTTCTATTGATCGCCGTTGAAAAATAATATCATGAAAATAAACCGGTAAGCGAGCGATTGAACTGGAAAATACCGAAACAAGTTATGTTTTTGTTTACAGAGCGAAAAGCATAGATCAGATGTTTTTTTTTATTTCTTATTTTCACTGAAGCAAATAATCTCATTCTATACATTCTCAGTTCGAACTAGGTACGACAATTTTTAATTATTTTATTTTTTTTAAAATTACAATATTTAGATAGGCATTCCATGGGCAAAGTTGTTTAGTTTGATGTCCTTTATCGATTCATAATATAAAAAGGGTATGTTATAAAAGCGAGGTCTAGGCCAATTGCCACAGAGTTGGTTATCGCGCACTATTTTATATTGGGTGTTATTTAAACGGTTAGCAAAGTATTGGCATATTTGTGAGCAGAAATATTTAATTGGTAAGCTAAAATTGATAGTTGGACAGCAACTTGTGTTCAGCAAATTTTAATAAATCAGTCTGCAATATATATCATTCTGATCAGCAGTAATTTTTTTTGTACAGCTTTGTATATATCAAAGCTGCAATGAGTGACCTGCAGTTAATTAAATTTTGGTAAGCACTCAGAAAATAAGCAAAAAAATCAGTTTAGTGCCGCTTAAATTAGTCTAGCAAATAATAAATAAATATCATACTTAAAAAGTATGATATTTATTTATTATGATAAGTTTGCCGTGTAGTGTCGGCTTAAAATAGCACTACCCCGTTTCTACCGATGGGTGTACGTAAGAGGCGACTAACGGTATTGGGGCTTTCAAGGGATTTTTGGGCGATGCGGTTGGAGACCCATCACCAACAACCTTTACTTTACCATCTTTTCCCCACTCAATTTTCCAAAAGTGCCTGAGGATTTTCTAATTCCTTAGCTCTGGCTACCCCTTCTAGGGATTTATAGCCGTCAGTATATATGTCATACTTAAAAAGCACTAAATGGGCGCATCACTTACTGATGATTCATTTATTTATTCTCTCTCAGTAAGTATGTTACTTTTAGTATTATAGCAGAGATATTTTGATGGAATAATAAAGAAGCCGTTTTAGTTTTATAATTATTATATTCAAGAAACAGTTACTTTTTTTAAATTATTGTATAATTAATGCTCGTTTTGCCTTTGAAGGCCGGCCACGTTTCCTCTTTTCCCCTATGGGAATATTCTTTGCTTCAATTGGAGGCACCACATGCTTTAAGCGGATCGCTAAGACAATCACGTGTTTACATACGTAGAAATTAAAAAAAGCTGGACAGTCACATTTTCCCTCTCTTCATTCCTTTGTTTCAATTGGCAGTGAAACAAGCCACTTACTGAAATTTTGTTTCTTGAAATCATTAAAATTTTCTTACTGTGCGTCGAAAACTTCACAATTAGTAGCTATTTTATAACAGATTTTTCAATAAATACGCAAAACAATTATTTAAATTGCCATCCAAATTTAAAATATGCTATACAGTCAAATAAGTTGCGTGTAGAAATGTTTTCTCTGCTGACCTAATGTACAATCTTGCTGCTCAAGTAATTATTCTGCGGAGTGACTGTTTATTTTGCAGATACAAAATAAAACTCGCTACCAGTTTGTGTTTAAATTACAGACCATTGTCATGATTATTTGCAGAACACTAATTGCAGCCTGATTTTAATTATTGCTAACAAAATCTTTGTATGCTAACCACATGATTTATTAGCGGTTATTTCTTGCAAACCTAATTTTTAAATGGCATATACAGTAATTACTTCTCTTTTATATTTGTCATCTAAAGGCAAATCAAGAAACTTTTGGCACGAATAAAGTGGATGATTAATTTTACAAACATAACACTGCTTTAATGAGGCTATACGGCGCGTCTTTTTGCCCACCGATACATTGCAATGTACCTTGCTGTTAATAGGCGAAAAGTTAGGTTTAGTGGTCGTACTAGCCGCTTTACTGTGGGAAAGTGATAACGTATCCAACATATCAGCGCGCGATTTCAAAAAGGATAATAAATCATCTACTTAGACTTTATATTGGGGATCTTTCTGTTTATATATTATAGTTTTATATTGTTCCCACTCTCGCTCCGTAGTATCGTCGAGTTTAGAAACAGTTAAATAAATAATTAAAGTATCCCAGTGTTCTGTAGGCTCACCCAATGACTTTAGCGCACGGATGTTTTTTAATATTGTGTCAATTAACCTATTCAGTAAAGCGGACGACTCTTTTGTTAATTTAGGTACTGTAAATAATGCTTTAATGTGATTATTTATTAACAAATTATTGTTGTTGTAGCGATTCTGAAGCAGTTCTACCGCAATTATGTAATTGTTAGAAGAAAATTCCAACTGATCTATTACTAACGCTGCATTGGCTTTTAAAGATGATTTTAAATAGTGATATATTTGAATATTGGACAGTTTACTATTATTATGAATTAATGAAAGGAAGGTGTCTCTAAATTCGAGCCAGTGTTCACACGAACCATCAAAGAAAGGAAGTGTTATGGCAGGGAGTTTTATGAATTCTAACTTTGAATTGTTATCAGTACAGACTTCCGCGCTACTACTAAGGCTACCTAAAATACATTCGGCGTTAGCAATGGCACTATAAAAAACATTTTCGAACTGTTCGCGTTGTTCCAACTGTTCTTCAATGTCTTTGTCCGACACTAACATATCAATTTGTTTTTGAATAACATCAAATTCCTCATATGAACTACGAACTGTTTCAATACGTAGTTTTAAGCTTGAATGCTCTATTTGCGATAACTGCTTACTTCTCTCAAACGTATTTAAAATGGAAGAAAATCTGTTTAATCTACCTTTGACTGTTCCCCGCTTTCTATCTAAATCTCGATACAAATTTGTACTATCGTTGCCCTCAAGTTTAGACGGAGACTTAGACCTATCCCTTTTACCTTCATCACTGTCGGCCATTAAGGGCATTTTGATATAAGGGGTAAAAAACGTCTACTTACAGTTTTGAAGCCAAAGGATAATGACAGGAAAAATAAGCACAGGAATGGTAGGTCGATATGAAAGCACAACACAGATCAATCCAGCAATGAAACAGGTGTAATGATGCGACGAATCCCGAAAGTTCTGGAATGTTCTGATGGCGTCTTAGTCTTTCAGTAGGCCAAACTATTTCCTCTTCTTTAGCCAGTCTTAAGGGAACTGAAGTCGATCCTTGTCCGTTTACCCAAGATTATTGGCGTGTTGAACAGCATAAGCGCCTATGGTTGCGTGTTATCCCATGTAGGCGCCACGTGTATAGGATGGCTGGTTAGTGTCCGGCGAAGAGGGACAATATGTGCCGTTCCTTAGTCTTGGGTTTTGATGAAGCGAATAAAGCGCAACTTCTTGATGAACGACTTTAATGAAAAAATGACAAAATATATGATTTTACAAAATAGAGTTGCAGTCACAGATCTGTATTTGAATAGATAACGCAAGTGTCATTTCTTGTATAGAAACCAAGCGTGCCATTATTTTTCCACCTACTGTGACGTCACATGAGCAATTTAGTGATGGGAACTCCCCGTCAGCGCGTAAACGATTCAATCGATTATATTCGAGTGCATCGACAGACGAATGATAAATTGACAGAAGAATGATAAATATAGAATTATACCAGTTTTTTAATAACGCTATTTTCTCATGGTCTCATTTTTATTCTGAGCAACTCTTCCTACATTATTTTCCTCCACCACTACATCTTCTCGGAGAACAACGATCTAAATCAGTGAGTTAATGAGTCAGTTAGTCAGTGAGTAGTTCAGTAGCCTTTATTATTATAATAACTTGTCCTTATTGATAACCTACCTAATTAACTAGTTTTAATAATTTGTTCACGGAAAGTTACGAAAAATTTAAAAAAAACCCCGAGAAGAAATTTTGTCTACAAAAAGGAAAAAAATTCGGATTTGAAAAAAAAAACAAATAAAATAACTTGTAGAGAAGGAAAAATAATCAAGTATTTTTTTTCGTTGTCTGGTTTTCTCCAGGCTGTATCTCATAAAAAGTGATAACTAGAAAGCTGAAATTTTCACAAATGACGTATTTCTGTTGCCGCTATAACAACAAATACAAGTAAAAAAAGGTTTTTAGGGGGAGCCCCTTACAATAAACGTGTTTTTTTCCGTAATTGTTTGCTCAATATTAAAACGTTAATAAGTAGATACTTAAAATTTTCACAGTATATTTACTTGTTTATCACCTTTCAAAATAAATAATTAAATAACAGTAAAATAAATATCAAAGGGGCTGCCATACAAAAACGTTATTTTCTATTATAGATGATAGTACGGAACTCTTCGTTTGTTCAATATTGGAAATTAAAAAAAAAACTAAGTAGTGTATCAAACTCTTCAACATTTGCTGAATATGTAGAATTATCAGAAGCAGTACCAAAATTAAATTTTCTCATTTGTGTAATGAATGATGTCTTTACTAAGGTTTGTAAACCAGTTAAAATCTATGAAGATAATTCAGCAGCTGTAGCTATTTCTAAGTATGGAAACTTTACAAAGAATTCTAAGCACATTGAAGTTCACTATCATTTTGTAAATTAAAATGTTTAGCAGGGGAGTATACAAAATAGAGAAGTAAGAGGAGAAGTATTAAAAATACTAAATTTAAAGGAGTATGGTTCCCTAATTGATTATAATTACTGTAGTACTTAAGAAGCTTTGAACTTATGTAAGGAGGCGTGTTCGTGTATATATGTACATTTATATTGGCAACACTGAGTGAAAGAAGGAAGTAAATAAAGACTGAAACATGCCACACGTTAAGAAATGTAGCTTAGAGAAAAACTTGTAACTAAAATTAAATTGTTCTTTTATTAAATAAAAACAAAGTTAAAACAAGAGTATTCCAATTAATTATTTAACAGAAACATTGTAGTAATAAAAATATTTTAGATACATGGAACATCCATCGCGAATATTATCATTTCTCTGTTCCCAAAATCGATTAGAATTAGAATCGAATACAACTATCTGTGTAGGTACAACACATTTTGCTTAAAATGACAGAAATATGACAATAGCTACCGTACCATGTAGCTGATTGACAGGTGAAAATATCGTTCATTTTGATGTTCATTGCGTGTTTTAATAGACTAGCCATACTAGATAGCTTTGTAACTAAAAGCGGCAATGTATTATAAATTAAGCGATACACACTCGTTTAAAAGTTTTTCAGTGTAAAACCACAACGAACACGAAATAATTGATTTTGCAATAAAAACCACATAATCTAATAAATAAAGTGACTAACCGATGAAAGGAAATATTTCTATTAATTAGTCCCGCTTTATTTTGCAACTCAATACGGCATAATTAGGCATTTTTTTATATTTAGCTTGACATCTGTCACCGAGAACGTTCGAGCACGGACTCAATCAAATGGCGATAAACTAAGATAATTTTACTCAGTTTTTACACGCGAAGTACATGCACTTGCGGCATCTATTCAAATACATGTCTGTGGTTGCAGTAGAGATGAGGTCCCTCAGAAAAATTTGTAATGTTAGATTGTGTGACCGAGTGAGAAATAGTGTTATTCGTGAAAAGTGTGGTGTGAAAGATGATATTGTAAGAAAGATAGAAAAAGGAATGTTGAGATGGTTTGGGCACATAGAGAAGATGGATGATAGAAAATTGGTAAAAGGGATCTATAGAGCCAGTGTGGATGGTAATGTTAGTAGAGGACGACCACGGAGAACACACTTGGACCAAATTGAGAGTGTGCTCAAAAAGGCTGGCGTCCGAAGTATGAAGAATAAAAGAGCATGTATGAAAAGATTGATGGATGTAAACGAAGCTAGAGAGGTTTGTCAGGATCGTACGAAGTGGCGATCGATAGTCTCTGCCTACCCCAATGGGAATTAATGGCGTGAGTATATGTATGTATGTATGTATGTTTACAAAATAGATATTGATTGCAAAGCCCGTATACGTCTAATGCAAGATGGTGTCGCCGTCGATGCTTCTCGCGCTCTTCTCTGATTAGCCGCTCGGCACATCTTCTCATTGGTCTCGTCTGTGATTCGCGATTATCAATTTTTGTGTCGCAACACACGCTTATATTAGTTTCACCTGTTTGTATGTATGTATGTATGCATGCATGTAACCGACTCCTTTAAACTCGATTTTGACTCACTTTAAACGGACCGATTTAAATTAAAATTTGTACACTTATCGAGAATCAGGGACAGTATAATATTTTTATAGTTTCATCCCATTATCCTGATTAAGGTCACCAGGTTTAAATTTTAAATGATTCAGTACTAAAAAGTTAAAAATTAATATAGTTTAAAAAAACTAAAAAACACGCTTTTAAAGCACATAAAAAAAACCTAATATAAGCTGAAAACGGCAATGAACAAAAAATAACGGTTTTTCACAATAATACCAGTATTTTACCAGATAGCTCTGAGACCACAAAACATTAAATAAAAAAAATATTGAAGTTTATATTATAATTTATACTATTTTTTTCGAAACACTCATTCTCATTTTCTGTACAAAGTTACATTCGGCTAGACCAACTTTTGGAAATACTATCTAGTTTTAATCCGCCAGGATATTGCTGCTTTAAAGGTCTACTGGCTTCTAAGGATTCGAGAAAAAAGCCCGCTTCCACGTTTTTTGCCAACGTTTCGATTCTTTGTATTTTTGACGGTAACTTTCCCTCTGCGAAGACCCATACTTGAGTTTGCCTCTTACTCCGTTGATCCAAGGTCTCCAGGTCCTCGGATTAAGTATTTCCTTCGATTTTGGAAGTTGTTTGAGTTAAAGATGTTAAAAAATTATTGCTGATGATGGGTTTCTAGTAACTAATTAATACGCCAATATCCTTATCCGCAATGCCCTGAGCTGCCTCGGACACTACGCAGAAAATTTCTATGTTAATTTTACATTATTGTTGCTAATAAATAAAACAAAAATAAAGAAAACAAAAATTTCGACACTTTATTTATAAGTTTAATTTTTAAATTCAATGTGCCAGCTTAGAACCCCGTTTCTTCCGGTGGGTGTACGTAAGAGGCGACTAACAGTATTGGGACTTTTAAGGGATTTTTGGGCGATGCGGTTGGAGACCCATCACCAACAACCTTTATTCTACCATCTTTCTCCACGCAAGCAATTTCCAAAAGTGGCTGAGGAATTTCTGATTCCCTAGCTCTGGCTACCCCTTCAAGGTATTCATAGCCCGGAGTATATGTATGTATGTATTTATTAGCAATAATCACCAGATCAGGTTTTCATGTCAAAAACATTCAAATTACATTATTGTTCTTTATATTTTTAAAGCAATTAAATAATTTAAGGACAGTAAGTCCAAGCACCTAATATCACATCCTAATATATTAGTTAAGATGATCCGCCTTAACTTCATGCAAATTTGGCGGACAAAAAAATTAGGTTGTTTTACTATCTTATTAAAGTGATTTGTGAGTTAATTACTTCTACATTCTTTAGTTTTGTAAATAATTTATCGATTGCAAGTAGATAGTGACAAAAACAAAGTTATCTTTATTGACCTTTATAAGATGCGGATGACTAAATATAAATTTTAAGAAATTACGATAACAGCGACGATAAATTCATTGACAAATACGATTCATGTAGATGTAATATGCTTATTCTCGAAAGTGTTTTACATTTGTATTACATAATAATCAGAGTATTGTTAAATTGTAATTATACAATCTATAGAGATAGAGACGATATATGTATGACTATAACAGTTAAATTTAACCTCAAATAAATAATGTGTTAAAACAAACGGACGTAAAAAAATGTGTGTTAATGAGGTTCTTATAAGTTCTTCTCTCAACAAAACACCTTACGAATCCAAAGTTAACTTAGTATTAAGTTGCAATTTGACGTGCAAAAAACAAAGATTTATTTTTTTCACTTTGAAATAAATGTTTTTTTATTTTTTTATTTTACCAGATAATAATTTGCCAAACAAATGTTTTGAAAGGTTCTGGTCATTGCAAATAAAATCTATTAGATAACATATATAGTTTACCTGCACTATTCCAGTGGGAAATAATAGCGTGATATTGAATAATGTATATCCAATGCAAGTTAAAAATGGTAGGATGTGTTGTATGTAACATATTATGATTATGTGATGATCTAGCTAATAGAACGAATATTATATGAGTCAGCCCGTGACCACGGCATCAGTAAGTGAGCCGAAACGTCGGGCTAACATATCACGTTAGTGATTTAAAATATCCTCATCCTCACAGCCCATATATGTCCCCACCAAGGGGCTTGAGCCTACCCTATACAGGCCGATTTGGCCATAGTCCACCACGCTGGCCAATTGCGGGTTGGCAGACTAACGACTACTACCGTAATAGTAGCCGGGACCGACGGCTTAACGTGCCCTCCGAATCAAGGAATCATCTTAATTTTCTTAATCATCGAACCCGAGACCTCCGTACTTGAAATCAAGCGCTCGCTAGACCACGGAGGCAGTCCTTTAAAAATATATTCGTTGGTTAATCCCGATATATGAAAGTTCGAAAATAATTGTGGAGTGAGCGAGCCGTGAGCAAGTGATTTCCTGAAAATAATCAATAAGGGTTATGAAAATTAGTTTGCGACATTCTGAATATATGCACATTTCATTAAAATCGATAAAGCCGTTAAATCTGTTCATAGCTTAAGGTACTCCTGGCTACTTCAGTTATCTGCCATTCAAGTCACGTATACCAATATCAACAATAATGTAAACACGTTTAAATGTTGAAATTAAGAAAGAAAAAAATTTAAAAAGAAAGTAGTAAGTTAGTTTAACTCCGTCGGCCAAAATGCGCACTTTGAACCTCAATATTTCAGTCATTTTTCAAGTTATTTAGAGAATAGGGTGGTGAAAAAGTGTTTATGGGAGGTGTTATCCAAGTTCGGTTTGGGGAGTCAGCTTCTACGTGCATTGGTATCACTCTATGAGGATTCTAGTGCATGTGTAAGAGTAAACGGGGAAAACACTGACTGGTTCGGAATCTCTAGGGGTGTCCGACAGGGATGTGTAGCTTCTCCGTGGCTCTTCAATTTGTTCATGGATGACTGTTTGACAGAGTTGCGTGAAAGTGATTATGGACTAAGAATGGGTGGATTCATCATTAAATGCCTCTTGTATGCTGACGATCAAGTGCTACTTGCATCATCGGCAGAAGAGTTGCAAGAGATGATGAATATTGCATGTGAGTCTTTTGTAAGAAAGGGAATGAGGGTGAATGTGGATAAGACCAAAACAATGGTTTATGAGAGACAGGAAGTTGTGACAAAATGCGTGATTGCGATTGATGATAAGGATGTGGAACAGGTGAAGGAGTTTGTATATCTGGGAAGTTTATTTACAAGGGATGGAAAATGTGATGAAGACATTGAAAGAAGAGTGAAAAAGGGTAATGCGGTAAATGGAGCAATGAATAGCCTAATGATCAGTCAATCGGTGTCTGAAAAGGCCCGAATGGCTGTGCATGATGCTGTTCTTGTTCCTACGCTTATGTATGGAAGCGAATGTTGGGTGTGGCAGAAGAAGCATGAGAGCAGAGTGAATGCAGTAGAGATGAGGTCCCTCAGAAAAAAATGTAATGTTAGATTGTGTGACCGAGTGAGAAATAGTGTTATTCGTGAAAAGTGTGGTGTGAAAGATGATATTGTAAGAAAGATAGAAAAAGGAATGTTGAGATGGTTTGGGCACATAGAGAAGATGGATGATAGAAAATTGGTAAAAGGGATCTATAGAGCCAGTGTGGATGGTAATGTTAGTAGAGGACGACCACGGAGAACACACTTGGACCAAATTGAGAGTGTGCTCAAAAAGGCTGGCGTCCGAAGTATGAAGAATAAAAGAGCATGTATGAAAAGATTGATGGATGTAAACGAAGCTAGAGAGGTTTGTCAGGATCGTACGAAGTGGCGATCGATAGTCTCTTCCTACCCAAATGGGAATTAATGGCGTGAGTATATGTATGTATGTATGAAAAAAGTAAAAATACAGTTTTACTCGTATTTTTTTGGAGATTTATTTAGCGTATAAAATAAAAAACATCGGTCAGGTCCATTAATTTCTTTGTAGAGATAACGCTAACAGTTTTGCACACCTCTCCTCTACACTTTTCAAACAAAGTTGGTTGGCTGTTTACTTCGTCACTTTATGGCTGATAGCATGATAACACGAGGTCAAGGTTACGTGTTTGATCTCTGCATGATTTAAACTATACTTAGTAGAACATCAGTGATATAATAAATTTACTACTAAACGTCGGAAGTTTTGGACGTTATTTTTCCGGGCCTTCCTGGGTACCACTATTATATAGCCATTAGTTCTGATTTCGTACTTAGATGTTATTTTAATGTATGAAATGTTTTAAAAGTATAATCAATCATTTTTTTATATACACAATGTTGCCAAAATATAGATATGGGTTTATGGCAGATAGGAGGTGTAATAGGATTCAAAGTTGTTAAAATTAATTTGTACCAATACTTTTCGAGGTTTTTTTCGGAAGGAGGGAGAAGGAAAGGGTGCTATTTAAAGCCTGTTTACAGCTTTAAATTATTACGTATGCATTCCATAAAATATCCCGCTTAATACTTTCAATACCGAAATCGCAGAATTTCAAATTTCATTTATTTCACACACTAAGTTCCATATTATACAATATTTTAAAGATCATTAAAATCTACATAAACAACAAAAAATTCATGGATATAAGAAGTAATAAATTAAAGTAATAAATCCATAATTTTATTAAATATATAATTTAAAGGGCTGGTCCACATTCAGCGAGGAGCGAGCATGGAAGTTTCTAGAGAAAGTGGTGGGCGACGGTCCCCGGGTCGCGGGCACCAGATACCATTTACAGAAGACTGTGGAATTGAAAGACATGTTAGATGACATCGCCAGAAACGGTACTCAGACAGTTCATGTGGATTGGCAAATGGTTGACGGTGAGTGTAATATAGCTTTATATTACTACTGGTATTAAAAGGCTAGCATTAAATTATCGAATATAAAATAGGAGTAGTTTACTTGTAGCATTGGTCAAAGGATCTATTTATTTATTTATTTGGTTTGCCAACAGAGCATTCATTAAATACAACTTAAAAACAAACATTCACATAATAACAAAAAACATCTGAGGTATGCACCAATTACAGGCAGAACACATCATTCATACATAAGGCATGACATATAAGTGGTTTAATATAATGTGTTTTTTTTTCTTAAACCACAATTATAACATACAAGGATCGTAAGAGTAACTCAATTTGAGGATTGATACGTACGTTACTATGACTTCCAGATGTAAAGTAAATCAATAATATGATAAAGTACTAGTGAAGATTGTTTGGAAGATGTTATTTGCTCTTTATATACTACAATATTCCATTAATATTTTCATTTCATTTCATTTATTTTTGCAATCCATAAAGTTGTATACAGCTGTTATATCATTTTACATTAGTATTTATGGACCCTGTCGGGTATAGCAAAATGGAAGAGAGGATTAAACAATTATCTTATCAAATCTGTCATTAATAATTATTAATTTTAACCATCATAGTGAGTATTAGAAATGTCAAATCTAAATATTTTATTATATATATATATATATATATATTATTTTTTAACTAAATATTAATAATGTAATTTTTATTTGGTCAACGGCTATTCGAATAAGTCTAATAAAATATAATTTATTTCAATGTTTCGTCGTTTAAGAATTCTTTTACCGAGTAATAGCATTTTTTTATAAGTAGTTTTTTCAACTGTTGGGGAAATTTATCATTTTCAGTTCTTTTGAGTTTGTTAACTTGTTGTAAACATTTATTGACATTATTTGTGCGTTACACGACTGCATGTGTAGGCGTGTAACCGGCATCTGCAATTTGTTTGGGTGTCTAAGTATGTATGGTGTGTCTATATCTTTTCTTTTAGTGTATAAATGTTGATTTTCACGAACGAATTTACAAATTTCTAGGATATATACACCAGCCAATGTAAGTATGTTATATTTAATAAAATAAGGCCTACAAGAATCCGATTCTGTGATATTTGCAATTATTCTTATTAGTTTTTTTTGCATAATAAATACCTGAGACGAGTGGGTGCTATTTCCCCATAGTATTATGCCGTTGCTCAGCCAGGAGTTCGCATATGCGAAATAAGTGATACGCGCGGTTTCTGTACTCGTTGTTTTCTTTACTTCTAGCAAAGCGTACGCAAAGCTACTTAATTTAGATTTAATTCTACTAACATGGGATTTCCAATCAAGATGGGAGTCAATGTTAATTCCCAATAATGTTGCTTCATTTACCACGTTAATTTTTTCCCCATCATAAGTAAAATCTATGTCAATTTTCTTCTTCTGAGATGTATGAAAAGCTATTAATTTTGTTTTTTGCGCATTTATTTCCAAATTTTTTCTTCAACAACTTGGAACAAAGAAGTAGCAATTTTATGTCCTGAACTCTTTGAATTGTCTTTGACCTCCTATCAATAATGTATAGAAATAGCACTATTAATTGTAGGCGCATGATTGTTCGTCTGAATTAGACTAAATTTGAAACGTGATCGGTCATTGAACTTTCTTTATGTATTTATACCGCATCTATCTCTGCTGTCTATTATAGACAAGATAATAATATTCTTTTGATTCGATTTCAAAATTATCTCTTAGACCTTGTCAAAATCGGATCCATAACCATTATCATTTATGTAACGGGAACTTATGTAATAAACTCAACTGAACGGTCACGCCCTTTATCTCCGAAGAGTTGGCAGTGATACAAATACATCTGAACATCACATGACATTTTGGTATCTGGCTTTCAGAGTACCCACATTTTGCTTTGACACTGCATATACGTGATGGGGGACAGGTCTGTTTCAGGTTTGTACGAATACACTGACAAGTTTGATAAGTGGAGTGAGCAACAAGAGGATAGAAATAATGGGTTCGTTTGTAGACTCGAATTAAACTTAATCTTAAAGACAAGAACGGATCACCATTATAATGGCTGATAACACTAGACTAGCTAGATATAGAGAACATAGCCCAAGGCAACTCAATTCAGTATGTACAACAGTTTTATAATTTGTGCTGAGTACATAACCATTCCGAGATTTTATCTTAATTTTCGATTGTATCGACAATAATTCATCTTATTGCGCTTTTTCTATATTCGGGACCAAAAAAATCAGAAGTAAGCAAAGTATATTATACCGAACAATTTCATCATAATATTCTTCTTCGCAGGCGACTACTGGTTCGTCAACATGTACCTGAACACTTCCAACCTAATAGCTCTGTTGGAAGGAGAGAGTGGCTTCAATGAGGATGGGACTACGAACAGCTCTATATTGTTCAACTGTCATTATGACATAAAAGTTGAAACCACTCTCTTCCGACAAAGCTATCGACCACTTCAGTTTAGACTATGTCCTATATTCGGGAGAACCAAATCAGCATGCATGACTTATTATATCATTCATGATTTCATATTAATATTTTTCGCAGGTGAATATTGGTTAGCCAGCAGTCGGCCCTTTGTGAACATGTACCTGAACACTTCAAACCTGATAGCTCTGTTGGAAGGCGAGAGTGGCTTCAATGAGGATGGGAATACAAACAGCTCTATACTGTTCAACTGTCACTATGACAGCAGACCTACTAGCCCTGGTAAGGATTTCAAGGCTAAAAAACCACCAGAGTAAAGTACCAACAGAATCGATTCATTTATCTAACTTCTTTATGCTCAGCAACCGTGATAGCCCAGTGGGTAGGACACTCGGTTATCGTGCAAACGACTAGTGTTCAAATCCTGGGTCGGGCCTACACCAATTTGTCTTTTCTAAAGACATATGTGTGGTTAATTTATCATGGTTGTTAACGGTGAGGGAAAATATCGTGAGGAAACCCACATGGCTGAGTTGTACTTAGTCATGTGACAGTGTATTCGTACAAAACGGCGATAGGCCTGCCCCCTGTCACGTGAGTACACTGTCCATGCAAAACGTGGGTACTCTGAACACCAGGTGACAAAGTCACGTGATGTTCAGAAGTATTAGTACCTCTGCCAACCCCTTCGGGGATATTCGGCGTGAACGTTTATGTTTATATGTATGTTATGTTTATGCTCAGCAAGCCGAGAAAATAAAACGATTATATTACTTTTCTAAAACAAATTAAACTTCTTACAATTCTGGTGGAATCGCACCATTAGGGCCGGCGCTGACTGCCGGCATGGCATGGCAAAGGATTTCGGTACAGATATAGCATTTTTAATCTTATTACCATGCGTATAGAATTCATTTTGACACAACGATGCCGGGGAGGCCGCGGTAGGACAGAACGTCGGCATCGTTGTGTCAAAATAAAGTAAAATGAATTCTATTCTCATGGTAATAAGATTAAAAATGCTATATCTGTACCGAAACCCTTTGCCATGCCATGCCGGCAGTCAGCGCCGGCCCTTACACAGTGGTTTCGTAGTAGGTCGAAATACCAAGATATGTGAAATGAGAAATCTTACTTTTTTTCTCTTTAACACACTTACAGGTTCGCATAGTATTGTAAACTATCAATATGGACACCCTTATTACAATTTTTCATGACATTATTGGCAAAGAAAGTTAATACATATAATGTCACTTACAATCTTTATCAATCAGATTCAAAATGATTGTAAACAAGCCATTGCCGGGTATAAAATCATGGATTTCATCAAGAAACTACTTCCACGTCACTTCAATTTTACATCCGTCAATTAAAAAAAACAGTCGTCCACTTATTAAACAAAATTTAAGTAGTAATTGGAGCTAAATCTTGCGAAACTCTAAAAATAAGATTAGATGAAAACATTGAGGTTATTTGTTTTTTTTTCTATATCAAAAATTTTGGGATGGGTATTTGATATTGAATGAATGACAGTAATCGATTACCGATTGATGAATCGGTACTACAAGATTCAATATATCTATATAAATCGCAGTGAATAATATCTATAACACAGTAAAGTATTTTAAACAAATATATATATATATATATATATATATATATATATATATATACTAGCTGTTGCCCGTGACTTAGTACGCGTCAATTTCTGTTATTATGATCGCGATTAAGAACTTTTTCAAAAAATATAATTTAAATTACTTGTGTTAATGATACTTATCTATATTAATCTCGATCGAAAGCTTACCTGAATAATAAAACATAAAAAAATAATGATTTTGAGTCGCGACAACATCTATCCGCAAAATTCGAATTGTCGAGTATTTTACTAAATTCTAATGGTACTGATTGCTGACACACACATCTTAATCGCCATATTGACTGACACCCGATGACATAAACTTTCCGTTTCATAATGTTTTTCAATCGTTTCGAAAAAGACAATGAGGTTTCGATTGAGTCTACCATACTCCTTGACGAAATTATTATTATAGATACTATTTACTTCAGTCGTTGACGTTTTTCGAAAATATTGTTTTTGCCACTTTTGTACTCGTATCCGTTGTAGTGCATCACCTTATTGTAGTGCGGACTTCCAAACTACAACCAGCCTAGCAATGAACACGTTTGTTCGAATTCATGACTTATATCTATTCCAGACAGTAATGACAGTTTCTGCGTTTCTATTTGTATTAATTTGTTCTGATTATACACATAATGCCGAAAATCGTATTAAAGTAATCGAAGTATTGCATAAAATCTTTCATTGGACGCTTTTTCGTTTGTCGTTTCTCCTTGCATTTGGTAAATATTTTCACAATTGTGGCAAGTAGATGCAGCGAAGGGCTCTTCGTAAAGATGGCAAATTTAGTAGGTATGTAGGTATTCAGCCATACGATAGGATACCCCTTATTGTTCGATAGGCCCCCTTAGGCTGTGCGCGGTAAGAGCTACCATAGGGTATGCTAGACTGTTGCCGTCTACCTAGGCAGGTTGTGCTGACTGAAGAAAAGTGTATCTATAATAATAATTAATACATAAAATCAATGAACGAAGCTAGACGAATCTATGCCTTGTATCTATTACCTTTAATATTCCAGATGACTACAGAAGTATCTACTTACATTTTGTACCTAGATGTGTAATATGAGTCATATTTCACCCGAGCGAAGCTAGGTTTTCATCTAGTAGTTTTACATTCTTGAGGCAGAAAACCATACTGATTTTCTCCGCAACCCGATCTTGACAACGCAAAATATGTTGGCCGTATGTAAAGCAATCTTGCCGTAAATCGATTCCTACTAATGACATAAGCGTTTCATTAGCATTGAACGAGTTAGATGTTTAGTATCAGGAGAGGAAGCGTAACATTTGATTGACTCGCTTCGCAACTACCCGAATTTTACATAAACTTCAAATCACTTGTTTGTCATGTGGAAGGGTGTCTTCTATGTTCCATTGGTCATTACGACCACTTGGCTATTCTTTTACGGACTTTATTTTATTTTTTATTTTATTTTTTATATATCTTTTAGCCATTTACAAACCTTCACATATAATATCTTGCTAGCTTAAGGAAAGGAATTTGGCAATACTCTGTCATTTGGGTGGAGATTTTACCTGGAACAACGACTTACGGCTTTGTTAGAAAGAAGTGTGATATTGAATCTGACTGAATTGTTTGCGTGTACATCACATTAGTTCTATCTTATTTCTGTAGTTCAATAGAACTAATGACACCTCAGTTTAGTATCAAGTATCCCGTTAGTACTATACCTAGTCGCATCTTAAATACTGTCCACTGGCCATTTCTTTTAAAAATAGAACACTTTGACTAAAATATGCTAAATCACAATTATATTAATTATTTTTTTACAATGGAATTGACTCGCAAAGAGAACTGAGTAACAGTAAGTGCGATTCCACCATAATGTGCGAGATTACCAGAATTTTCTATTCTAGAGTTTTTCTATTCTATTCTCAGTAGTGTTCACCTTATAATGTTAGAAGGCAAACTAACTACTCTGTAGTGCTAAATAAAAAACACCAGGCTGATGTGTTTTACGTTTTACAGGTGCTTCCGATAACGCGCTATTTTGTGCGGCCATGCTGGAAACATTGTCACTTTTATCCAAAAGAGAGAACAAAATGAAACACAATATCATTTTTCTCTTTAATGGCGCCGAAGAGGTTCCGTTGCAGGTAAACAGTTTATTTACACACATATATATACTCACGGCTATAAAACCGTATAGTGCCGTGTAGTGCCGGCTTAGAATGTCGCTACCCCTTTCTACCCACGGGTGTCGTAAGAGGCGACTAAGGGTATTGGGGCTTTTTATTGGATTTTTGGGCGATGCGGTTGGAGACCCATCACCAAAAACCTTTATTTTACGATCTTTTCCTCACTAAACTTCCAAAAGTGGCTGAGGAATTTCTAATTCCTTAGCTCTGGCTACCCCTTCTAGGGAATTATAGCCGTGAGTATATGTATGTATGTATGTATGTAGGCTATAAAACCTAAAAAAGAGAAACGAGAGGATTTCGGATTAGAAATTCCTCAATCACTGTTTGGATTTAGTGGAGAAAAAAACGTAAAAGGAAGTGTGATTGGTGTTGGGCCTCCTGCCAAACCACCCAACAATAACCCAAACTCCTGAGTAGCCTCTTAAAACACCCACCAAATGCCAAAACTCCACGGCTCCTTAGCAACCATCGCCGAGAAACCATATTCTCTTCTGTTTAGCAAAATCAAGCACTTTTAAATGTAAAACATACTTGTTTATCGGATAATAAAACAGCTGTTTCGCTCCCAAATATAGGGTGCGCCAGGTTTTCTGAAGCATCCATGGGCAACCGGAGTTACTGGCTTGGTGAATCTGGACTCCGCCGGAATTAATTGCAAATCTATGCTGTTTCAGGTATGACTGGAAATATTCCTTTCTTTTAGTTCAAGAAATTTTCCCCGTATATTCAGAAGAATTAGTACGTCTAGGTGAATTTGAGGAAATATTGCACTTCATTTGATTTGATTAAACGATTAGACTTACTTTATGTCCGCAGTATATTTTATTTCTGTAAAAAATCTTTGCAGCAAAATAATTTAATAATCCGATGAATCATTCTGTATTAAAATAGAATAGAAAACTCTTTATTGTACATCACATTTAAAAACATCTCACATAGATTATTTCTTAAATAAAAGTACAAATTTGCGGTCATATCGCTTAAAGCATTTAAAGGGCTTTTTAAGTGATTTTTGGGCGATGTGATTGGAGACCCGTCACCAAAAAAATTTATTATTACCAACTTTTTCCCAATAAACTTCCAAAGGTGGCTGAGGAATTTCTCATTCCAAAGCCCTGGCTACCCTGTTAAGGGATTTATAGCCGTAAGTATATTTATGTATGTAAATACAGGGTGGCTCATTCAAATCGATCAGTATTGGAAAGTCTGAAACTATAAGACATACGAAGATTTGTTCTTAGGAACCATGTCACCGATTTTGATAAAAAGAAAACTGCATTCATACGTTTAAAAACTTTGTTTTGACATACTTTAATATCTCAAAGTATGTGTTCGAAGTGACCACCGTTACAATATTCAACAAGTTCAGGCATGTAAAATTGTCTCTATGACTGTTTGTACCTCAATATACTTATTTATAACTAGTGGATCGTCCCAGCTTCGCACGGGTAGCGTTGTTTTTTAAATATCTGAGGTTTCTTTCTTTAGTCACTGCTCAAGCATTGTGAAATTCAGCGCAATGTTTTCAATTTATTAAATTTATAGCACTCCCTAAACAGTGTAGTTTGGTGATTTTTAATGCGCTTTAATGAACGGTTCAGTATTTCCGTTTAATAGCAAATTTTGGAATAAAACGCTACGAAGTATTTATAACAATCTCAAAAATAAATCATTACGTGTTGTAGGATGCAACTACTGGCGCCATCTAGTATGTTATATGTAAATTAGTAACGATTCGGTTTTGGTCACGGGCGCGATGGCTTATTTTATGTATAATTTCGGTGTTTCTCTACCGATTTCTATGATTCTTTTTTTATTGAATAGGTAATAATGTCACCTTTTTTAAATTAGGGATGAGTGAGAGGTTTACAAACGAAAGAGTAAACAAATATAATCAGAATGTTCCGAACTGCTAAGCTATCAGGAATTACACGTGTTATTGTGAGTCAACCGTAAAAGATAGACATAAACTGTTGGGATTTTTTTTTAGATAATTTTATGAAGAATATTTCCGTCATACATGATTTCTATGTAAGTTTAACCATTAAGGCTGAACACGCGACAGAAGCTTAAAAAATTTAGTAACTTCTCCCGTTTTCCCGAAATTTCCCAAAATTCCCCTTTACTACTCTGCTGGAAAGTATACAAAAACCTGCCCAGGAGTATGAAGAATAATTGTACCAAGTTTCGATAAAATCCGTCGTGTAGTTTTTGTTTCCATAAGGAACATACAAACCGACAGACAGACAGACAGACAAAAATTTTAGTGATTGCATTTTTGGCATCAGTATCGATCCCTAATCACCACCTGATAGTTATTTTGAAAATATATTCCATGTACAGAATTGACCTCTCTACAGATTTATTATAAGTATAGATAAGTTATTACATACATGCACCGTATCATGTGGTTTGCATTCCATTAAACATTTAAGAAAGTTGTTATCAACAGTAATTAAACACTGACAATCAATTGAAAAGCCCACTTAAAGTAAGTATGTAGATATTGTAGATACACAGACGTTTGAAAATGGAACGTCTCGGTGTGACTGCCGAATAGCAATAAAAAGAAAGAAAACTCGAGTGTCAAATGTTTTGGCGGGAATTGAAAAGCAGTACTTCGGAATTTTTGTTTTGGGAAAATGCGTTTTATAAACTCTGTGCAATTAGATTTATTGGAAGCTTACTTTAAAAACGACAGAAATTGCTCCCGTGCACTACATTGGTACCGTATCAAATATCCGACACGTATTTTACCTACTCGTACAAAATTCATCAAAATTGTTCACAATTTGAAGACCCATTGACGTTTTAAGAAGCCAAAAAAAGTAAAACCAAGACAATGTGATCAAAACATGGAAATTAACATTTTAACCTATTTTGAAGCAACACCAGATGCCTCCACCCGTAATGCAAGTCGTGATATTCCTGAAATTTCACGTAGGACTATTCAAAGAACCCTAAAGAAACACAAATACAAGTGCTACAAGAGTGGACGTTGGGTGCAGGCCTTACATGCAGGAGATGATATTAGAAGACTTGAATTTTGTAATTGGTTAAAAGAAACAATGGATCTAGACAGACATTTTTTAAAGTTTGTAATATTTTCTGATGAAACTAAATTTTCCAACAACGGAATGTACAATCGTAAAAATCATCACTATTGGAGTCGTGAAAATCCCCTACGAATGCACGAAGGACGCCGTCAAGTTAGATTCTCATTTAACTGCTGGGTCGGCCTACTTCACAATACTCTTGTTTAAAATTTATGATGGACATGGACATTTGGACAGATTCAAGTACCTTGCAATTTTAGAAGATCTTTTAGAGGCCGTACGTGAAATGTCAGCAGAAGTAAGAGAACAACTTTATTTTCAACAGAACGGAGCACCGGTTTACAATAGTCGCATAGCAAGAGACTTTTTAAGGGCGTCCCCCGAAAAACTGAGAACCTTGAAACGGCATTTGGGCTTCCCCCCTGCCGTTTCCTCACCTTTAATCAAACTCGTAAAATGAGCCATCTAGTGGTAGAGTAGAGTAGTAGTAAAATGAGCACTAGTAACTATAATAACCATAAATTAAGCGCCATCTACGGAAATAGCCTCGTACTACGTTGTAGAATCGCGACAGGCGTATTGATATTGTAATTATGTCTCGCTTGGATGAATATAATTATTGTAATTAAAATAACTAAAACAAAAACTTGAATTTCACAAAACTATTTTTATAGAGGGGAATATGTCGAGGAGAAAACTTGTGATAGTGGGTTTCATGTGACACAAAGTAAAAGGGGATTATGTTATTCTTAGCCGACACAACAAAGTGTTCGTGGATGACAGTAGAAATAACGTAACGTGCTATTATCGCAACGTCCAAAATGCACACTTGAATAAAAAATCGGCACAAATTATAAAACAGGAGAAAGCATTTAGTAAATACTTCCAGTCGCCTCTTACGTACACCCACCGGAAGAAATGGGGTAGTGCTATTCTAAGCCGACGATTATTTACTTAATTAGAGGTTTGCTTTTTAAGGGATTTTTGGGCGATGCGGTTGGAGACCCATCACCAACAACCTTAATTCTACCATCTTTTTCCCACTCAACTTTCAAAAGTGGCTGAGGAATTTTTAATTACACTGCTCTGGCTACCCCTTTTAGGGATTTATAACCGTGAGTATATGTATGTATGTTGTTCAAAAGTTTTTTGTTTAATTGGAAATATTCGATGTTCTGCACATGTTTCCTTTATTTAATTTTAAATACATACATACATATACTCACGGCTATAAATCCCTAGAAGGGGTAGCCAGAGCTAAGGAATTAAAAATTCTTCAGCCACTTTTGGAAATTTGAGTGGGGGAAAGATGGTAAAATAAAGGTTGTTGGTGATGGGTCTCCAACCGCATCGCCCAAAAATCTCTTAAAATCCCCAATACCGTTAGTCGCCTCTTACGTACACCCACCGGCAGAAATGGGTTAGTGTTATTCGAAGCCGACACTACACAGCTAATTATTATATTATTTAATTTTCCGACGTTATTATAAGCTAAAAAAATACTTTTAATCTTTGGTTATACTAAACTATGTAATAAAGGGTATTTTTAAAAGAAAAGCCAACAACTTACTTCTTTATCTAATTGGAAACACTAGTCGTGTTCTCCAAAGATTTCTCCTTGTCGATATAGTGGGATGAGTATACGCAAAAATAAAAATTATTATTTCATAAATTAGTATAAGCTCATTTGATTGAGTTATTTTTTCACAGTTGTGTACAAAATGCAAAGTTCAATGAAAGACTAAAAATTTATAAATATCAGCTCCTGGTCTATTTTTTACTTACTCTATCAATTCACCTTGACGAGATGCCTGAGTGGTTGCGAATTTATTTCAACCTTCTCATCCCCTCGCAAAGCTATACATTTTCGAAGTATAAACTAGAATTATTAGCACATTAATAAAAGAAAATGAATCAAAATAATTTATTCGAAGAACGGTTTGAATGCACATATTTAATATATTCTTTTTCATTTAAAAAAAAAGTTGAAATATTACTAAAAAGAGATGTAAAAACTTCACATAAATTTAAAGCAAAAAGATAATAATTGTTTTAGCTAGATTTACGGAACATTAGGGTAAAACGAGCGTATTCATAAAACACAATAATTCGCAGTATTTTTACTAATGCATTCAATGCATCATCATAATCATAATCGAAAGAAAATAAAGACAAAATTATTTTACGTGTAAAGAAATAAACAAAAGAGTACAAGCCGGGTCGAAGATTTGACTTCACGTCCTAACCAATAGCACATAGTACTTCATGCGTTGGACCATTTCGTTCTTACATAATTGGGTGAAATAAACGATAATATTACGATTGAGACAAACTTGAACATTGAAATCGAAATTTAGGGAAAATGCTTTGTAGCTCCATAATTAGGATGAAAAGACTAGAAAATTATCATTACAATGATAGATTACTCAGTTGTCTACGCAAGTGTTAGGTAATCGATAACATATATGCAGTATTTTGACAGCAGTATCAGCTTTTACGATAAAAAGCCCCCAACAAATATATTTTTTCCTTAGTCGATTAGTTCCTGCCGTGTAGTGCCGGCTTAGAATGTCGCTACCCCTTTCTACCCACGGGTGTCGTAAGAGGCGACTAAGGGTATTGGGGCTTTTTATTGGATTTTTGGGCGATGTGGTTGGAGACCCATCACCAAAAACCTTTATTTTTACCATCTTTTCCCCACTTAACTTCCAAAAGTGGCTGAGTAATTTATAATTCCGTAGCTCTGGTTACCCCTTCTAGGGAAATATAGCCGTGAGTATATGTATGTATGTCGATTATTATCGAAAACGAAATATGAACCGTCATTATTGAAGAAAAGATATTGAACTTGAACATATATTTTATTTAGAGTGTTATTATTTTATTGAGGGGATTTCATTAAGTTTGAAAACTACCAAAATCAGTGAAATTTTCGAGGGAGGCCCTTAAATGAAAACTTTCCGCGAAAATGGATTGGTACGAATGGCCCTATCAAATGGCTGGCGAGGTCGCCCGATTTAACGCCTCTTGACTATTTTTTATGGGGTTACGTTAAGGATGAAGTTTACAAAACAAGCTATGACATCGTTGAAGACCTAAAAGCAGCCATAGAGTCAATTTTAACGCAAATTCACCACATGAAGATACAAAATGCAATAGTAAGTTCGTTACCTAAACGTGTTGAAAATTGAAAAAAATGGTGGTCACTTCGAACACCTACTTTGAGAAATTAAAGTATGTCAAAACAATGCATTTTAGACATCATGTTTTATGGAGACATTTACAGCTTAAGACCTACACAATCGATATCAAAATAGAAAAAATAAAAGTTTATTTTTTCAAAACAACCGGGTTCGATTCCCGAGCTAGGTACAGTTTTTTTTTCAGAATGTATGAATGCAGTTTTTCTTTTTATCAAAATCGGTGACATGGTTCCTAAGAACAAATCTTCGTATGTCTTATAGTTTCAGACTTTCCCATACTGACCGATTTGAATTGTATATTTATTATGTTAGGTGACGGACTCCCGCGTAGTATCCGCGTACCGGCGCTCAGTACCGCGACCCAGCTCGCAGTCTCTAGCTGAGTTCGTATTCTCTAGCGGCCTCGTGCCCTCTGACACCGATTTCAGGATATTTCGCGACTTCGGACAGATATATGGTTGGTATTCGCATATTAATATATACGAACATATTTGCCGTGTAGTGTCGGCTTAGATTAACACTACCCCATTTCTACCCGTGGGTGATCGTAAGAGGCGACTAAGGGTATAGGGGCTTTTTAAGTGTTTTTTGGGCGATGTGGTGAGCCCCGTCACCAAAAACATTTATTATTATCGTCTTTTCCCCAATCAACTTCCAAAAGTGGCTAACCCGTTAAGGGATTTATAGCCGTGAGTATATGAATGATGAATGAATGAACATATTACATGGATCTAGTTAGCCACTATAATGGTAAGGGTACTAATTTGACAATTCAAAGGCGGGAGTCCGTGTCAGAAAATCGAAAGAGCATGTTCGAAGAGAATAATGAAGAAGAGAAGCAGGAGAGATTTGTGAAGATCGTGCAAAGGAGTAATCGACAGTCTCTGCCTACCCCGATGGAAATAATTATTGGAGTATAAGTAAAAAAGTATATAATATACACATAATTAACATCCAGTAGTAAGAAACACACAGCGGGATAAATAATAGTAAATTGGTGAAAACCAATATAGATGGTATTATAGGTAGAGGACACCCGCGGAAATCACATCTAGACCAAATACTTATTATTTTGATAAAGGCCAGTAGTACCAATAGTAACCAATAGCTACTATATGAAAAATAACATACATACATATACTCACGGCTATAAGTCCCAAGAAGGGGTAGCCAGAGCTAAGGAATTAGAAATTCCTCAGCCACATTTAGTCCATAGCCAAAGTTGAGGGGGGGAAAGATAGTAAAGTAAAGGTTGTTGGTGATGGGTCTCCAACCGCATCGCCTAAAAATCCCTTAAAAACACCAGTACCGTTAGTCGCCTTTTACGTACACCCACCGGAAGAAATGGGGTAGTGCTATTCTAAGCCGATACTACACAGCTGCTACTACAATGAAAAATAACTCATTTTTAATTTCAGGTGTAGACATAGCATTCGCAAAGCTAGGTCACGTGTATCACACGCGGAAAGACTCTTTGGAATTACTGTGGCCCGGCGTTTTGCAACATGCGGGCGATATGGTCTTCTCTTTGGCTAGGGAATTGGCAGAATCTGATGAATTTCATCAAAAGGCAAGTTTTAAAAAAGAAACTTATTGAAATAGGTGTGGTTAATTTATCATGGTTGTTAACGGTGAGGGAAAACATCGTGAGGAAACCCACATGGCTGAGTTGTACTTAGTCATGTGACAGTGTATTCGTACAAAACGGCGATAGGCCTGCCCCCTATCACGTGAGTACACTGTCCATGCAAAACGTTGGTACTCTGAACACCGTCACGAAGTCAAAGTCACGTGATCTCCAGAAGTATAAGTACCTCTGCCAAACCCTTCGGGGATATTGGGCGTGAACGTTTATGTTATGTTATAATTTGAATGTTTTTGTTTATGAAAACCTCATGTGGGGATTATTACTTATAAATAAAGGAAAGAAAAATTTCGACACAGGCGGGAATCGAACCCGCGACCTCGGGTATACGCCCCCGTCGCTCTGCCAATTGAGCTACCGTTTCAATGGCTGCCAGTGCGAAATTCTTCTATCCTTTGTTTCTTTTACACTTTTAAGTAGTGTTTGCCGTATAGCCGAGGTCGCGGGTTCGATTCCCGGCTGTGTCGAAATTTTTCTTTCCTTTATTTATTCTTTATTTAATAGTATGTTATGTTATTTTTATTATTGACTACAGCCGTAGCCGAGTGGATAGGATAGATAGATCCCCGCTGAGGCCAACATTTATGTGATGAGCATAAATGATTGTCTCTTAGTCTTGGAGGTTATTTACATGTGTATTATATAAAATTAAATATATCGTTGAGTTAGTATCCCGTAATACAAGTTTTAATTAGTTTTGAGCTAACTTGGATCTGTGTATAATATGTCCTTTTATATTTATTTATTCATTTATTATTTGTGGGGATCACAGGACCAGTCTTTGTGGGAATATTTGGAGAGGCCTATGTCCAGCAGTGGATGTCTATTCGCTGATGATGAAGTATAAAAGTTTATGATGTAAATTTAAAGATTTCGTGCTTTTTCCTCATTGACTTTTTTGAAACTGAGCTTTTACGCTTTCTTTTCGTAAATAACTGACATGACAGGCAATAAAAAGTTTCTAACTAACTTGGGAACTTACCAATTGATAGTACAAATTCATGTATATTTTAATTAATATGTGGAAACAGCAAAGATATAATAGCCAGTACACCCTGCTGTGTACCAACTTATGATTTGTATTTATGCTTAGCTTGAAAAAGTCGCAGTAGTATGCGCTCTAATATGACTGCCACAAATATATATAAAAAATATATATTTTAATATAAATTAATTTTACAGACAGAAAGATCATCGTCAGTGCACTGGGACTACCTAAATTTGTTCATGCTGAGTTATAGTTTGTCGGTCGGCACTATCGTAGATGTCGCCATCGTCTTGGTAGCTGTCGCCTCGATTTTATATTATATCTGGATTGTTGGGTTTAGTAAGTGTTTTATATTTATATTGCAATGTTAATCTTTAAATTTAGTTGTATCTTTAAGTTATAATATTGTCAATGCTGAGTGCACTGTTGTTGGTATTATAACTGACCAAGACTTTAAAATGAATGTTAATGCAATTTATGTGGTAATGCTGTTGGTGTGCCTTGAATAAATAAATAAATAAATCCTCATCCAAACATAATATTGCAGGATGGTCTACAATACGAGAACTGTTACTTATAATGCTAAGCAGAGTGCTTTGTGCGGCGAGCGGAATCGCGGTATTGTGGCTGTTTACCGCGGTCGCTGTGTTTAGCACTAATCAATTGAGGTAATGTAAATAAAAATATAAACTTTAGGAATTTATCTTATAATTTGCTGTTGTTATTTAAACATGAAACACAAACGCACACACATATACATATATATTGAAGCTAAAAATTTTAATTTTGTGTTTTAATTTGAATTTTATTATGCATGCTATCCAACATACTTTATCAAAACAGTATCAAAAATAATGTAAATTCTTATATTTTTTTATATTTTTTCTTACTGTCGGATTGTCATGTTGTTCATAACTACTCGGTACCCACGATACAGGCTTGCCTAGTGTGGGGCCACAGGTACTCAATTAAATGTATAAAGCAACATCTTAATGTAATACCCTGTCTGTACTGATACTGATGTGTTTGGAAAATCTATACATATAATAAATCTGTAGAAAAGTAATTTTTGTACATTGAAGAAATTGAAAAAAAAATAGCCAGCGTGTGAACAGATAAGTAACAGAACCCATTTCCATCATTTTTAAATTTTTTGTCTGTTTGTCTGTTTATATGTTTATTTGTGCGCGCAAAACGTAAAATCTACGAATTTAATGCTGAAAATGTTTATATACAAAAATTAAACGTAACTTGAGGTATAACTTAGTTTTTGTTTCATCGAAATCGGTTCACTCTATCAAAAGATATGATTAATTTTGTGAGTTCAAGAAGAAAAATATTACGTTACGCAATTCAGTATAGTACTTGCAACGACATCTTAAGTCTAAATATAGAACTAATGTTGATAGTTGGAATCCAAAGTCCGATAGATGGCGTTGTGCAAAAATAAAATAAAGAACCAAAATAAAATAAAGCAAAAATAAAATTTGCATTTTTTTAGCCCCTTTAACCCCTTATTTTAAAGTCGGTTAAAGTAATAGAAGCTACAGGAAACAAGCTAGGCGAAATTAATACAAGCTGCCAATATCAAGTGAATTCGCCGACTATGAAAATAACTGAAATGCTTTTAAATATTATCTTTACTTAGTTTCTTAAATTAGGCTTATTAATATTAATATATTATGTAAATAGTCTGCCTATTAATAAATCCAATTTGGTGAGCATAATTTTGAAATTCTTAGCCATTCTTCAAATGCACGTCACTTCACAACCAGTTTTCGTGAACGTTTATAATAAAAAACTGAATTTTGGTCTACATTAAACACCAAACCTCTCTGGCTTCGTTTACATCCATCAATCTTTTCATACATGCTCTTTTATTCTTCATACTGCGGACACCTGCCTTTTTGAGCACGTTTTCTATTTGATCCAAATCTGTCCTCCGAGGTCGTCCTCTACTAACATTACCTTCCACATTGGCGATAAAAAAGTGTCAAGTACAAAGTGGCGATCGATAGTCTCTGCCTACCCCAATGGAAACTAACGGCGTGAGAATATGTATGTATGTATGTATTAAACACCAGAAACATAAGACATCTTTTAAGTTCTACTTTTTTTAACACTAAAATGATGTAGTGACCTTAGTGACTAACCTTAATTTAGTTATATTTGCATATTATACATACATACATATACTCACGACTATAAATCCCTAGAAGGGGTAGCCTGAGCTAAGGAATTAGAAATTCCTCAGCCACTTTTGGAAAATTGAGTGGGGAAAAGATGGTAAAATAAAGGTTAATGTAATGTAATAAGGTAAAGGTAATGGGTCTCCAACCGCATCGCCCAAAAATCCCTTAAAAACCCCCAATACCGTTAGTCGCCTCTTACGTACATCCACCGGAAGAAATGGGGTAGTGCTATTCTAAGCCGACACTACACAGCTACTACAGTGCATATTATGCCACTGATAAATCGATTTAATTCAATGTATTATCATAGTACAACCAACAACCGTAAACCCTAATAATAGTAAAGTACCTTTTTTGAGCGGTTTTATTTAGCTTACCCCGTTTGTTTTATTCTTTCTTGAGTGAAATTTAGTAATTTAGTTTTCACCCCCTTCCTGTCAACCGGTTAATATTTCTTTTCGGAAGGAAAAGACGTGATGAGCTCGAAGCAAAGAGTGATGAGCTCAAGGCCCGACCACCTGCGGCCATCAATAATAACTACCTATATATTGGAGGGGTACTGATTTTTCAACATACGTCATAGAACATTTGTCGGAAAGATTGGCTATGTCAGTCACATGAGAGCACATGAACACACTCTTAATAGCCGGATACCAGAACTTGCTGTGGCCGAAATCGGGCGGGATTGATATATGATCTATGTGCAAAATTCCGAAGTGTTAAAAACAAAAGGGCTTTATAAATATATTGATGCATTATGCAGATCTGCTAGGATCGTACAAGGTAGCGATCCTTAATCTTCGGCTAACCCTGTAACTGTATCTAAATAAACACTAATTCAAATGAGATACACACAGTTACGACCTTTTATTATTTCAACTGGATAATGGCTACTGTAATTAATTAAATATCATTATAAAATACTCAATAGTTCCTACATCACAATAAGTGTGCGCATTAGATTTCATTGGTTCTTTATTTTATTTCAAAAAGGTGATATAATAATAATAATAATAATAAACACTTTATTGCATACAAAAACACAACACACAAACAGTATTTAAAAAATTACAGAACAGTAAATGTACACAAAGGCGGACTTATCGCCTTAACGCGATTTCTTCCAGTCAACCTTTATGGTGAGGAACAAATGAACAACTCTTTAATTTAAATTACAGTCAAATATAAATGCAATTTAAACGGAACTTAATTAAACACAACTTATTTACAACCTTTATATTAATTTATATACCTAATAATAATTATCTCAAATATAACATACAATATCTTAATACATACTTATATAATAAAATAAATACAAATATATACATATACCTAACTTTATAAAATCTACCAACCTAAGGTTTTAAAAAAATGGGATTTAAGTATATATATATATATAGATATACTCTTAGTATTTTCTAAGATTTTCACGATTGCACATTATAATTGAAACAACTTTTGATTTTCGGATATTTTAATCGCGTATTATTACATTATTTTTAAAGCCCGACGTTTCGAAAACTTTTCAGTTATCATGGTCACGGGAAGACTGAGGTGTTATTTGTCATTATACAGTACTATAAAATTATTAATACTAACTACCTTCACAAAATTTTAAGTTACATTTGCGTTTAATATTTGCTATGTACAAAAAGAGCTAATGTTATCTGGAGTCTTGCTAGTGTTCTTCCCTCGCTTGGTTGTGCTAATGATCGGGTTCCAAGCAGGTGGTAATTGCCAACCATCATCTCTATTGAAGTTTGGATGTTTCTTTATTTCAATAGACTCGCGTATCATTCTAGGTATCAATCGATTCTCTTTTGCTAGAATTGTAGGTTTGTCAAAACGCATGTGGTGGTTTGGCTTATCGAAGGTGTGTTCACACAAAGCAGATCTTCCAGGACGCCTATTCTTCATATCAGCAATATGTTCTCTAACGCGAGTTGCTACACTACGCTTTGTTTGGCCGATGTATGAAAGACCACACTCACAGTCTAGTTTATAAACGCCTGCATCTTGTAAAGGGATCTGACATTTGATAGGTCTTAGAAACTGACTTATCTTTTGGTGCGGCTTGAAGTAGGTCTTAATGGAAGCACGCTGTAACACAGTACTAATTTTGTCTGTTACACCCTTTACAAAAGGTAGAGTTGCAGGGAGTCTTTCGACAGTAGGTGGTTTATCGGAGGAGCGGTGACGTTGGCGGGGCAATTTCAGCTTGTTGTTGTGAAGAACTTGTTTCACATGACTGAGCTCTCCAGCAAGATGGTGTTCGTCACAAAGATGTTTGGCTCTCTGAAACAAAGTTTTACCAACAGTAGCTAACTGAGATGGATGGTGGTGTGAGTCACCATTGAGGTACCTATCAGTGTGGGTGGGTTTCCTATAAACTGTGTGACTAATTGAGTTATCAGAATTCCTTATCAAGAGGACATCTAGAAAGGCTAAACTATTATTAGTCTCTAATTCCATTGTAAATTGGATCTTAGGGTTAATGGAATTAAGATGGTCTAAGAATGCAGAGACTATGTTTTTGGGTAGGATTGCAAAAGTATCATCTACGTACCTCTTATAAACCTTTGGAGTGACAGGGAAGGATTTTAGTGCAATCTCCTCCAATCGTTCCATGAATATATCGGCTACAATAGGAGAGACTGGGGATCCCATTGCCACACCATCAGTCTGGATGTAGAATTCCTTATCCCAAAGTAAGTAGCCAGTTGTAAGGCAGTGCTTAAGTAATTCTGCATATTCTAAAGGTATGTCAGCATTTGTTAACCTTTCTGTGACAACTTCAACACAGTCTTGTATTGGTAAACTGGTGTAAAGAGACTGAACATCAAAGCTGACCATAATGTCCTCATCACTAAGACTTAAGTTCTTGATGTCATTAATGAATTGATAGGAATTCTTCACAAAGGCTTCAGTTTTTCCTCGAAGTGGTGATAGTATCTTTGCCACATGTTTTGCCAATTTGTATGTTGGTGTGTCAATTTGGCTTACTATTGGACGAAGCGGGTGGTCAACTTTGTGAATTTTGGGTAACCCATACAGTTTTGGAGGTTTCACACACGATGGTAATAAGGCTTTCGAGTCTAACGTTAAGGTATCACTATGTCTTT
>OY755182.1:13296254-13342157 GCA_963576735.1 Bedellia somnulentella
GATTGGAGGAGATTGCACTAAAATCCTTCCCTGTCACTCCAAAGGTTTATAAGAGGTACGTAGATGATACTTTTGCAATCCTACCCAAAAACATAGTCTCTGCATTCTTAGACCATCTTAATTCCATTAACCCTAAGATCCAATTTACAATGGAATTAGAGACTAATAATAGTTTAGCCTTTCTAGATGTCCTCTTGATAAGGAATTCTGATAACTCAATTAGTCACACAGTTTATAGGAAACCCACCCACACTGATAGAGGTACCTCAATGGTGACTCACACCACCATCCATCTCAGTTAGCTACTGTTGGTAAAACTTTGTTTCAGAGAGCCAAACATCTTTGTGACGAACACCATCTTGCTGGAGAGCTCAGTCATGTGAAACAAGTTCTTCACAACAACAAGCTGAAATTGCCCCGCCAACGTCACCGCTCCTCCGATAAACCACCTACTGTCGAAAGACTCCCTGCAACTCTACCTTTTGTAAAGGGTGTAACAGACAAAATTAGTACTGTGTTACAGCGTGCTTCCATTAAGACCTACTTCAAGCCGCACCAAAAGATAAGTCAGTTTCTAAGACCTATCAAATGTCAGATCCCTTTACAAGATGCAGGCGTTTATAAACTAGACTGTGAGTGTGGTCTTTCATACATCGGCCAAACAAAGCGTAGTGTAGCAACTCGCGTTAGAGAACATATTGCTGATATGAAGAATAGGCGTCCTGGAAGATCTACTTTGTGTGAACACACCCTTCGATAAGCCAAACCACCACATGCGTTTTGACAAACCTACAATTCTAGCAAAAGAGAATCGATTGATACCTAGAATGATACGCGAGTCTATTGAAATAAAGAAACATCCAAACTTCAATAGAGATGATGGTTGGCAATTACCACCTGCTTGGAACCCGATCATTAGCACAACCAAGCGAGGGAAGAACACTAGCAAGACTCCAGATAACATTAGCTCTTTTTGTACATAGCAAATATTAAACGCAAATGTAACTTAAAATTTTGTGAAGGTAGTTAGTATTAATAATTTTATAGTACTGTATAATGACAAATAACACCTCAGTCTTCCCGTGACCATGATAACTGAAAAGTTTTCGAAACGTCGGGCTTTAAAAATAATGTAATAATACGCGATTAAAATATCCGAAAATCAAAAGTTGTTTCAATGATATACTCTTAACTAAACGACGTTTTTTGTTCTCGACAATCACGCGAACGAAGTCGCGGGCACAGCTAGTAATAATAATAAGATTTTATTTGCCTCTTTTAAATACAGAACTACATAAACAACATGAGAAAAACGCAAAAAGACAAAAAGGTTTAGAGCTCGGTCTATTCACTGTAAGCGGATAGCGCCGATTTTCAGCTCTGACCATGACTTAAAGCTAACTTAAAACTAACTAACTAACTTAAAATAAAGATTTATTATTATATACACTGATATAGATGTAGACTAGAATTTATACAATTCTGATAATTCATATTCGCCATTGGACATCGTAAATATTTTATTAAAACTTTCAAGAAGTGATCCTAAATCATTGTACATAAATACATACATATACTCACGGCTATAAATCCCTAGAAGGGGTAGCCAGAGCTAAGGAATCAGAAACTCCTCAGCCACTTTTGGAAAGTTGCGTTGGGAAAAGATGGCAAAATAAAGGTTGTTGGTGATGGGTCGCCAACTTCATCGCCCAAAAATCCCTTTAAAGCCCCAATACCGTTAGTCTCCTTTTACGTACACCCACCGGAAGAAATGTGGTAGTGCTATTCTAAGCCGAAACTACACAGCATAAATAATAATGTATATAAAAATACACATACACTGATATAGATTAAGACTAGAATTTATACAATTCTTGTAACTCATATTCGCCATTAGACATCGTAAATATTTTATTAAAACTTGCAAGAAGTGATCCTAAATCATTGTATTATTAAAACAAAGCCATACAGTAGTATAATAGTAAGTACTCGTAGTGCATATATTATGACCACTTACTGTCCCCCCGCTCCTAGGATCGCCCCCATTTAATATTAGGCTTTGGCGAATTTCCAATAGCGACGCGTTGCGTGAAAATCTACTAAATTTACAGCCCCTAGATACATACATATATATACTCACGGCCATAAATCCCAAAAAGGTGTAGCCAGAGCTTCAGTTTGAAAGTTGGTAGGAGACAAGATGGTAGAAATGGAGTATCGTTGGTGATGGGTCTCCAACCACATCGCTCCAAAACCACTTAAAAAACACCAAACCCTTATTTGTCTCTTACGTCGACCGTGGGTAGATAGAGGTAGTGACATTTTAATTTGGCACTACACGATCCTAAGAACGCACTACAATAATGACAGTCACCTATAGCCTTTTATGTCATACACACCTAGTATGTCTTTTATCACCATAATTTTTAAGAACATCATTTTTTTTGCGCCATTGCCTATTCGAAGTATTCAATGTTATATTATGGCTATAATGCTATGTTAGCCATTTTGTTGCAAGTATTTGAAATATTGTTTTAAGGTTTCATTGGAGGTCTTAAATTTACTTACTTGCATAGCTGTTATATTTATTATTTTCAGATATTTGTCTCATTCATGGATCGTCGTGCCCCTATTTTGGATACCATACTTAATAGGCGCTGTGATTACTTCTCAGCTGTTTGATGCATGGCGTTGCAAAAAGGTACTATTTACTATTTCGTAAAACGCTACACATTATTTGGTCCTTGAGCCTATGTGTAACACTTTAACAGAATAGGCTCATACATATTATTCTATTTGTGAATACTTCTAATTGGCTTAGTTGATAACTGATTTTATAAACACTTATTGTATAATTTAGCTGCAAGTATTCCGAACAAATAAAATAAATAAATATCGGTTTCGATGAGCTAAGAAGTATCAAAATTATCGTGTCAGTGATAATCTAATAATTTAGGTTGTTCTTTTGGCTTGAGTTTCTGTTTGTGATATTAAATAAATATAGTTAAAAAAACTAAAAAACTCGCTTTTGAAGCACATTTAACTAAAAAGTAAGAAATAATCGTGGGTTGCTCGGACGGCGTAAAATATGACACAGAGCGCCCCACGCTTTTTCATGATTACTATTTTGTAAATTTTTCGGTCTGTCTCTTTTTCTGTCTAAACTCTAGAACAGCTGAACCTATTTTGCTAAATAGCTAATGTAGGAAACACTAACTTGGGCAACTGTGAAAGCTCAATGGGTAGAACACCGCTTATCGTGCAGATGATGAGGATTCAAATCTCGGGCCGGGCCAACACCAACGTCAAAAGTCATATGTGTAGCTAATTTATCATGAATGTTAACGGTGACGGAAAACATCTTGAGGAAACCCACATGGCTGAGTTGTACTTAGTCATACATACATACATACATATTCTCACGGCTATAAATCCCTTCACGGGGTAGCCAGAGCTTTGGAATTAGAAGTTCCTCAGCCACTTGGAAGTTGATTGGGGAAAAGATAGTAATAATATATGTTATTTAATGTTTTTTGACATGAATTCCTCATGTGGGGATTATTACTCATAAATAAAAGATGTTATTAAAGGAAAGAAAAATTTCGACACCCCGAAGGTCGCGGGTTCGAACCCCGCCGGTGTCGAAATTTTTCTTTCCTTTAATAACATCTTTTATTTATGAATAATATATGTTTTTGGTGACGGGTCTTGTCTTACCTAGTCATGTTACAGTGTATTCGTACAAAACGGTAGGCCTGCTCTCTTATCACCTTAGTACACTGTCCAAACAAAACGTGGGTACTCTGAACACCAGGTGACAAAGTCACGTGATGTTTACAAGTATTAGTACCTCTGCCAACCCCTTTGTGGATATACAACATAAACGTTTGAGTTTGAGTAACATCGGCTTAGCCTTCCTCTATTTTTAGGATACTAATTAAAATAATTGAAGTATTAAAAGGTTTACTATCCGGTACTAATTACTAGCAAAATCCCTACTAATATTATAAATCGGAAAGATAATTTGTTTGTTTAATGGTTCCGCTTTCACGCCGTAACTACTGAACCGATTACTTTGAAATTTTGCAGACGTATAGTTAGAAGACCGGATTAAATAATATGGTTATATTTAATCCGGACTATACATTATAACCCGGAAAAAATGATATTGCCGAGGGAAAATAGGGAATGAGAAATGTTCTAATAATTGTGCATTATACCGCAATATAACCGGATTCCACACGAGCGAAGCCGTGGGCAGAAAGCTCGTATAAAATAACGTAACCGCCTCCACCACAACTAAGGATGTTCGCCAAAGTTATATATACCTGAGTAATAGCAAGATAAATTAGTTAAACATACATACTACATACATATACTCACGGCTATTAGAATTAGAAATTCCTTAGCCACTTTTGGAAATGTGAGTGGGGAAAAGATGGTAAAATAAAGGTTGTTGGTGATGGGTCTCCAACCGCATCGCCCAAATATCCCTTAAAAGCCCCAATACCGTTAGTCTCCTCTTACGTACACCCACCGGAAAAAATGGGGTAGTGCTATTCTAAGCCGACACTACACAGCGTCGATTAGTTAAACGTAAATTAGTTAAATCAAGGTTATAAACTATTTCCTATGATAAAGAACAGCCTCCTTGTGATACAAAGTATTTTTTTATTTTAACTTTGCCTGATTTAACTTATTATTTAACATCCAGTCAGGTTTAAACCGTTCCCGCCGCGTTTACCAAGCTATGACCGCATCCCGAGCCATTTTGACACTAGTGGCATTGGTATTGGTATGCTTGGCAACCACCACCACCTTCCGTTATCTGATCACCTTGCCGCTGCTGATGATCAGCGTGGCGGCTATTGTGTCCCTCAGTGCCCTCAATTGGTTTAGATTGCCAGGTAGGTTTTTGATATTGGTATACTGTTAAAGTTTTTATTGCGAATAATATGTATATTACTTAATAATGCAGAAATTACTGAGCATGTTTTGAGGAAATTTGGTGCATGTGTTGAAAATAAAAAGGATTTGGATGATTTTTTATCTCAAAAAAACTTATGAGATCAATAGTAATTTGATTAAAATTGACCTTTTCGTTGTATAAAATATTTACGAAACGAACTTCAGGCATGCAACACAGTTCAGGGAATAGCTAGTTTAAATTAGGAATGTTTTTGGTAACAAAGATCAACCATAAAATTATAAGTATCTTAGCAACTAAGTTACGGTCACTTTATGCTCAAAAACAATATCATATCTTGACCATATATAACTAGCCATAATTTACTAATCAATTAAGCAAATAAAAAATTTCAATACCAGCGGGATTCGAACCCACGACTTCCTGCTGAGGATACGGGTGTCACAATTTTTTTATTTTCTTAATTTATTAGGAATAATCCCTGCATGTGGTGTTCATGCAAAACAAAGCCTAATTAGCCATAATTTCCTTTAATATTCTCTACAAATTTTCAGCCTGGCAACACCTACTCTTAGAAATCGTGCTATCGACCCCATGCCTATTGTTCATGTACGTGAACGCCGTCAAAGTGAACACTCTGATGATCCCCATCATGGGACGATCCATTACCTCCAGGCCGGATTATTTGATAGCCACTTTGAATATGGGGCTTGTGGCTTTGGCGAGTGTCACTTTGGTAAGTGTTTAATTCATTATTTTAGTTTTAAATTATGCTGTGTAGTTTCAGCATAGAATAACACTACCCCATTTCTTCCCGTAGGTGTTCGTAAGAGACGACTCATGGTATTGGGTCTTTTTAAGTGATTTTTGGCCGATGCGGTTGGAGACCCATGGCAACAACCTTTATTCTACAATCTTTTCCCACTCAACCTCCAAAAGTAGCTAAGGGATTTCTATTTTCCATCATCATTTTCATTCGAAATTTGTACTACTGGAAATCGTGCAATCGTGAACACTGATGATCCCCATCATGGGAAGATGCATCACTTCCAGGGCAGATTATATTATTTGATAGCCACTTTGAATATGGGACTCGTGGCTTTGGCGAGTGTCACTTTGGTGTTTTTAAGTTATTTATTATCTGTAAGAATATTACATCGTCCCGACGGTGGTGGTTCGATTCAATCTGGAAGATCTTGGGACCTTTATTCCGTGAATAAAGCCTCAGATCTCAGTACTTCTACAGGGTAACAAACCCAAAGCGGGTTTTTCGGGAGATCATTCTAAACAACATTTGGTATGGGTGAAACTTGATTAGAGCAACTTTATTTTTCTCTTCTCCATACAAATCAGCTTAGCTCTCATCACAAATATAAACATAAAAATATTCAAATAGTCATGAAAATATTCAAATTTTACCTACCAATATTTTTTTTATTATGTGTTCCGTTCCGCCCGAGGTCCAATATATGAGAGTACGTTTCCTTTGACACACTGTGTGCTCTGTGGTCGCTACGAATCTTCTTACCTCCTACTCTATGATACCTGATATCAGCTGATTGAAGTGAATGACCGCGTTTTCTTCATAGAGTTTGCTCAGGATTTTCTTCATTATTAATCTCATGGTGATGAGTCCACCAGGAAGACAACTTGGACCTCGGACTTCAAGAAACATAATAAAAAATTTATTGGTAGGTAAAATTTGATTATTATGTGTTCCGTTCCGTCCGAGGTCCAATATATGAGAGACTAGTTTGTTATCTCCTGGTGTTCTATGAGAAAATGAAACGCAATAATCTGATACAGAAAGAGTGTAATAGGTACTGCGTTAAACTATTATTTAGTAAAAGGTAAGCAAAGTAAGAAGTTCAAAAATTATTAATTTAGCAATTTAATCAACTGAAAAGAAACATGATAATGATTTCTCACTGTTAATTCTTGTATCGTTAGAGTCAACTATTGATTTCTGGTAATACTTCCTAAAGGTCCCTTCGTGCTGCCAATTGGTTTTAGCTAATATATCGTTAATAGGATATTTTTCTAACCAATTCAATGAAGCAACGGCAGACCTTAAGCTACCTGGTAAGGTCTGCACACCTGCTTCACTAAGTTGTCTCTTTACCCATCCCCCGATAACAGTAGGTGACGCAGCTTTAACAACATTTCCCCTGACTGAAATAAATAGATTTACTATAGATCCCCTAATGTATTGAGTGCATTGTTTTAGACTCCTTAACCAAAATATAGGATCTATAATTACAACGTCTGCCTTGAACAAAGTCCAACTTGATTGCCGATGTGAAACACTATCAGTTTTTGAACCGAACAATGGATGAAGGATAACAGAATCACCCCTATCAATAAAATGATCAGAATCATAACATAAAAGGAATAAATCGTGGACTCTATGACCCGAGGTTAAAAGTAGAATTGATGCTGTTCTTGGAGATACTTCAAATAAATTATTTATGTCAGGAAAGTTATTCTTTAAATGTCTTATGAAAACTCTAGCATCCCAGATTGGACCTTACGGTGCGACGGGCTTTGCTAACGAGATTGCTCTTAAAATATGTTTTTCTAAATGGTTTGACGTGGTGCTGATTTCTGACAGTGTTTCACATACTGAAGCAATGACTGATTTATGTACAAGAATCGTACGATAGGCTAGCCCTTCAGTGACATGTAAATATGCTAAGTATCTTGCCACATCGTAAGGTTGCGGTAACTGTGAATTTATACTATTCGTATGACACCACCTCGACCATCTCTCCCAGATAGGAGCATAGGTTGGTCGAGTTAAAGGTCTCCAACACGATGCTAAGAGCTGTTTTTCTTCAGATGACCAGCCCCCGTAGCATGAGGCGTGTGAGAGCGTGTATGTCGCGTGAGAAGTGAGAAACTGACAGATTGTTCATACAACATCTGTCAGTTTCTCAGTTCTCACGCGACATACACGCTCTCACAAGCCTCATGCTACCTATACTGGAACTAGTTAGGGAATCCCACCCGAAATGAGCCAGGCTTCGAACTTCAAATGACTGATTTGTGGGGGAGCCCGCTTCGTTTTAATGTCTATAAGGTTGAGTTCGAGATTCGGTATCTTGAGAGGTGTCGTCAGTGCTCTTTTTCAGGTTCGGAAGCCAAAAGGGTTTTGTCCATTTTGGGGCTATTTTTATGTAACGACCCCCGGCCGTGTTGAGGAGGCTTAAAACCCGAGGAAAAAGGCTGGGTGGTGGAAATACCCAAGCCAGGTCTAATGTCCAGGATCTGCTGAATGCGTCGTGAAAGTAAGCTTTCGAGTCTGCCAAGTCTAGCGAGACATAGTTTGGAACTACGTGCGCTGTTTTTAAGGCAAATGAGTCCACGTCTGGGTAGCCCCATCGTAGAAAGATTTCCGATATTGCCTCGCTTTGTAGATGCCACTCGGAGCCCTCTAGATTCCTTGATCCGCCTCGTTGTTGTAGATCCCTGGAAGGTAATGCGGGATGATTGTTATGTCGAGGCGATCCGCCAGAGTCAACAACGTCTTGGTCAGCTCGTTGAGGTGGCGCGACTTGATCCCTCCTTCCTTTTTTATGTAGGCCACCACAGTCTTGTTGTCGCTCTGCAGAATGACATTCGAGTGTGCCAAGTACTTTCTTCGCTGGAGACTGCTGCTATTACTGCGTAGAGCTCTTTTCGATTGCAGTGCCAATTCTGTTGTTTCAAATCCCAGGCGCCGTGAATTCTCCTGTTGTTTACCACAGCTCCCCATTGGACATCGGTCCAATTGGTCACTGAGGCAAAAATACTAGGAGCCACTGAGAGGCCCAAAGGCAGACAAGTCATTTGCGTCAGCTTGTTGTCGCAGTTGATCCTGAGAAAGCACCTGCGCTCCTCTTTTATTGCCAGGTGATAGTAAGCTTGGCTGAGATCTATCTTCACCATCCAATCTCCCGGTTGTAGGAAGTGCGGGATCTGAACTGAAAAACTGATTCAAGGCTTTTAGGTTGAATATCAGCCTGTGTTTGCTGTAGCCGTGAAATAAAGGAAGGGGTGCGTGGTGCTGGCTCTATAACATGGCAACCCAAAAGTGTTTGAATCTCGCAAGAGAGTTGAGGAGTTGTAGGAGTTTGAAACTGTGCCATTACCTCCATTGTCGGGAATACGAGAGGGGGCTTCTTGGTGCAGGGTATTCGAATTCCCGAAATTAATTTTAGTATGGTCTGCGGCGGATGAAATTAAATCCAAATGTTGTGATACCGCCTTAGACAGCACCCCGAAAAATTTATAGTCATTTTTTATCTGATTTGTTTGACACTCTTTTTGCGCCCCTCCCCCCGTTTTTCTTACCTCTAAAATTTTGTGGCTCACGTCTTGAGCTTGCATCATATTTATGGGAAGATTTACGCGCGGGGGCACGAAAGGAAGAAGTCGGTATTGGAGACAGAATGCGTTTAGAACTCGCGGGATTCTGAGAGGGATCTGGACGTTTTCCGAGTTTTTCAACTCCTCCTATTTTTTTAACATAATCTCATAAACATTTTGGGTTGAATAGATATTCAGATGATGGAGGAATATTTGCTATATCTTGTTTTAAAAATTTAGCATTTATTTTTTTTAACATATAATTACGTCGGGATTGCAGTACTTCCGCTCTCTTCCCACATATTATTTGGAGAATGTCATGCGATAAATTTTCGTACCTTTACCAAAGAGACTGTTGAGTTTTTCGTAAAGTCAATTTGGGGTAAGTTGGTCCCCGATTCCTGAAGACCAGTCAATAAAGCTCTGGAGCGCTAGATTAACTGACACATTCTGGGCTAAAAACGCATAGCAGCTAGGCTGCGTTCTATTTTATACCAGCATGAATAAATAGTGGGCCCTACGAAGCGCCGCAGTTCTCCATTTACTCTTAAACCGGTAAAAGCTGGAAAGGCTACGTATTTCTTTTGGACGTCAGAATATCGTAAACTACCCCAATCTGGTTTATCAAATCTAAGCATTTCACTTATTTTTAGTACACTTTGTGGGTTGGCTGGTGGCACAGCTGGTTCTTTAACAGAAACCTCCAACTCAGCAATATCTTTAAAACCTTGTTCTGTCACTGTTAGTGGTCGTAGGAAATCACTAATAGTCGAAGTGCTAGGGATGGCCGATGTACCTGCCCTCCCAGGCGTACTAATAATAGGCACCGAGCTCAATGGAGCACCCGTGTTAAAAACCGCAGAGGTACCTGCAGCTGTCTGAGAATTTAAGTATTTTCATTAATTTTTTTGTACACTACTGGCATAGCTAGCTTGTAAGAAATTGTTAATATGACTTACCAGCTGTTGTGAAAGTACCTCAAAACGACTGTCCAGGCTAGAGTCAGTGATAGACAGACTTCTTCTTCGTCGTTTGTTAAGCGGTGACCCCTCACAGGAGCTTTCAGAGTCGCTGCTAGACGCTGAACGCGAACTGCGCTTGTGCTGTCTGATAGGGGTAGAGTTATCTACCGGATTTTCGTTTGTTTCACTATTCATTATACCCGAACTAGCACACGCGCTTTATCGAATTATCGTACAAAAAGGGCGGTTTTAAAGCTATTGTAACTCGCACTTCACTTTACTTGTGGCACCTTAGTTTACGCGTAGTAACTTATCTATAACTATAACTTTATATATATAATATATAACTTTATCTTGTATAATTTTATCGGTTAAGTTATTTGAAAATACTTTTAAATCTAAAATTGCCCTGGCGGCGGGTGGTGACTTGCACTTTGAAATAATAAGACAAACTACGTCGTCGTAACCGCCGCACGCGATATCGTAATTAAGTTTAACAAATTTTGTCACTACTATGAATACTAAATTCAAAGAATTTTACTTAAATTGCGACCAACCAATACTGCGTGGTCAAAAGGAAATGCAATAATGTAGAAAATCCTGAGTGAACTCTATGAAGAAAACGCGATCATTCACTTCAATCAGCTGATATCAGGTATCATAGAGTAGGAGGTAAGAAGATTCGTAGCGACCACAGAGCAACACAGTGTGTCAAAGGAAACGTACTCTCATATATTGGACATCGGAGGGAACGGAACACATAATAAATTTGCTCTAATAAAGTACGCCCCATTATAAAAGTTATTCAGAATGATCTGGGCAGAAGTATTAAGTTCTGTGCACAACACACATAGACTAAACCTGTCTGTATCGTATACAGCTAACAGCATTCACAGCGTTTGTCACTTTGTGACATAAAACACTTCACAAGATTCAAATGCTCGAGTTAATTGTTCTCAAATGACGGTAAAGGCTGTAAAATTTGACACAAATATGTTAAAACTGAGAGAGTACCAATATGCCCGACTATATTTTTAACTTTCTTAAGGTTTGTCTACTCTAGAGGAATCGAGCACGAGCGGGGCCTTTCGCGGCGTCAAGTGTGGACGTACAACGAACCTATGACGACCACTGTCCAGAACGTAGTTTTCCGCTACGCCCGTCCTCGGTTCGTTTAGCGTAGGCCCACTTTTAGACAATCTCCTCACAGCCCTTATATGTCCCCACCAAGGGGCTCGAGCCTATCCTTTATAGGGCGATTTAAGGAATTTTTGGGCGATGCGGTTGGAGACCATCACCAACAACCTTTATTTTGCCATCTTTTCCCCACTCAACTTTCCAAAAGTGGCTGAGGAATTTCTAGTTCCATAGCTCCGGCTACCTCTTCTAGGGATTTATAGCCGTGAGTATGTGTTATGTATGTAGCCATAGTCCACCACGATGACCAATTGCGGGTTGGCAGACTAACGACTACCACCGTAATAGTAGGTGGGACCGACGGCTTAACGTGCCCTCCGAAGCACGGAATCATCTTAATTTTCGGATAATCAAGTGATTCAAGTCTGCAATATCCATCTAAACTGGGTCACCACGTAAGGTTACCACCCTCGAACCCGAGACCTCCACACTTGAAACCAAGCGCTTAACTCTTGTAACTAAACAAGTAATAACTCTTGTTTCAGTCCGGCATAGAGTTACTATTCTCTCGCGTCAGATCGTGGATAGTATTCCTGCTATTGTTCGTGGCGTGTCTTCCAATCTGCTTCGTGCCGCTCTTTCCTTACTCCAACGACGACCACGCGCCCGCCTTGCAGAGGCATAACTGGTTTGTAAGTATTTTTAACCGACGTCAAAGAAAAATGAGGTTCTCAGTTCGATTGTTTGTATGTATGTATATTTGTTCGCGAATATCTCACGTTTGGCTAAAGCTATTTGGATGCGGTTTTCAGAAAAGTATTTGTTACATTTAGGAGAATGTTTAAGTGCTTAAACTGACTAAAAAAGAAAGGAGGTTCTGTGTTTTACCTGTATGTATGTATGTTTGTATGTGATTATGATATGTATATACTGAAACATAAATTAATTTAGAGTGTTTATTTCGTGTTTTTACTATTACTCTGGCGTGTCTGACAATTTGCTTATATGCTATTCTTCCCTCCCGTACTCAAACGAAGACCACGCGCCCGCCATGCAGAGACATAACTGGTTTGTAAGTATTGTAATGCGTATGATAATAAATTAAATTGGAGTGTCTTTTGAGTGAAATTGAAGAAGCATACAGGTACATATTCTATATTTTTTCTGTCTGTCTGTCGTATTGCACCGGCTCATCTATGTAATGGCTCGAACGTTTTTTAGGGAACAAGGAGTAAATATGGTTACTTATTTTTAAAACCTAAATTATTCTTATTGATTACTAGTGGTCCGCCTTGGCTTCGATGATGTTAATTTCTTTTCTGCTTACCCCAACGAGATTTAGCGTATTGATATACATCCTATGTCCTTTTCCTGGTTCTAAGCTACCTCCCCAACAATTTTCAACCAGATCGGTTCATCCGTTCAAGAGTTATAAATAGTGTAACTAACACCACTTTCTTTCATATATATAGATTTGATAAACCACATACATACATATACTGACGGGTATAAATCCCTATAAGGGGTAACCAGAGCTATGAATTAGGAAAAGATGTTGCCAAAAACTATTTAAAGAATCTGTAATAGCCATAATCGTAATTGTTTAACATTTCCTATCCTCTGCCTTCTGTAGACCTTTTCAACGTTATTCAGTGTAAATTTTAATTCTCACAGCACTCAGAAATAAGGACCTACAACGCACAAGGAGCGCTAACAAACCAAAAAACCGGTATATGGTTTGGCAAAACTGAAGTGAACACACCGCAGAATATACTGGAAGTTGCTGAACAAAAAGATATCGCATTCAGTAATATTAAAACTGACTTCAGTGAAGATTGCGATCAATATACCTACTGTAATCTCCCGATGGTCACTACCAGACAAATAGAACATGTGTAAGTTACGTTTTAATGTACATTTGGTTTATGAAACAGTTTATCCCGTTAACCGTGATAGCCCAGTAGGTAGAACACTCGGTTATCGTGCAAACGACTTGTGTTCAAATCCTGGGTCGGGCCTACACCAATTTGTCTTTCCTAAAGACATATGTGTGGTTAATTTATCATGGTTGTTAACGGTGAGGGAAAACATCGTGAGGAAACCCACATGGCTGAGTTGTACTTAGTCATGTGACAGTGTATTCGTACAAAACGGCGATAGGCCTGCCCCCTGTCACGTGAGTACACTGTCCATGCAAAACGTGGGTACTCTGAACACCAGGTGACAAAGTTACGTGATGTTCAGAAGTATTAGTACCTCTGCCCACCCCTTTGGGGATATTCGGCGTGAACGTTTATGTTGTTATGTTATTTTATCCCGTTAAGAAGTAACGGTTTAGGACGGCACACACACATCTGCCTCCCATCACATTTTTTATGAGATAGAGAATACGTAAAATTTCTTATATAGTGTATTCGTACCAAACGACGATAGGCCTGCCCCTATCACGTGAGTACACTGTCCAAGAAAAACGTGGGTACTCTGAACACCAGGTGACAAAGTTACGTGATGTTCATAAGTATTAGTACCTCTGCCAACCCCTTCGGGGATATTCGGCGTGAACGTAGGAGTCTTGAGTCTTATATTATTATTTTTCGCATTTATTGAACATAACATAACATAAACATTTATTGAAGTTCGTCTTTATCCATTTTTTATCCTTTGTTAATATTAATCATATTATTGTTTTCAGTCCCGGCAGTCTTTGGGTGGATTTTGAAGGACCGCGTATGTCAGTGCCCGTCCCAGAACTCACTCTAGAAAACAAAACATGTATCGACAACTACTGTGTATTAGAATTTGCTGTTACTGGTATGTAAATACTACTATTTCATTTTTTTTGTTACAAACTTACGATAATTTGATCCCTGAGGGTCAACTCTTCGCATCGAGAACGATAAATAGGCATACTTATCTCTTCTAACCTCTATCAAAATTTATATCTGTCTCGCTCACACGAAACGAAAGTTCGTATTGACATTTCTGATATATGAGAATACACGGTGATATTCGACGAATCCAACGACGTTGGTTTCATCGACTAGAATCGTCGATATTAATATTGTTCTATACATTTCAAAATGTCTAAAATCGAATATTCGTTGCGTGTGAGGGAGATAGAAATTAATGTTAATATGGGTAGAAGAGATACGTATACCTTCGTACCAGTAGACCTTCTGACGACCACGAACGAAACATGAGAATATTTAAGGCCGTTTATTGATGATCTGAGCTATTTCGATTTGCCACACTATATTCACGGCTAGGGTGGAATGTGGTCTTTTATTTTAGTTCGTTTTTACACCTTGAACAATACACAGTTAGTTAACATGGAATGTTTAAGAAGTTTTAGAAAAAAACTATTCATTGTTATTAAACTAAATTATAAATAATTCTTAACCTCCACCGAAAGGAACTTTACCCTGAATAGGGTGATTTGGCTATTTTCCACCACGTCAGCTTAGTGCGGGTAAGCAGTCTTACGACTACTATGTTAAAACGGTAACCGGGACTGACAGCTCAAAGTTGCATTTTACTTTTGATTAATCAGGCTATTAATACCTGTTATATCCTACCATATTGGGTTAATTCTCACAACTAAAATTCCGTGAGTTAAATCCCCGGTTATACAACCCAAGGTCTCCGGGCCGTAATCCGAACGTTCTACGGCTAGTCCAAGGAGTAGTTTCACTATATTATAGTATGAATATTTTGTATTAAAACCCATAATTGGCTACCTTCCTTTGCCACGTCTTCCTAATTCCAAATGGGAAACAATAATGGTTCCGAAAAATAAATGTATCACCAACTACATCTGTCCGGCTGTTATTCTAATAAACCAGCGTCTAATAAGTTATCGACATAAAAACCCGCAACATACCAAAAAAATTATATAAATTTTACAAACATCTATGAACAGGATCAAATGTAATTTTTACCTACAAATATATTTAACTTCGAATAATTGTAACGTTACGTGTCTTAAGTCTTAATCCCCTTATGGAAATAAAACCTAAGACACAAAACGCGGAGAGCAAGGAGACTAATAAAACAAGAAAGAAGTTACACCAGTCTATTAAAAATTAGATGTACACAATACAAAAATAATACAAGAATGAATTATATAAAATAAATATAACTAAATAACGATACTGATGCGATTCCGAACTTCCACGTTCCGGCTGGAGCAAAGGTATTAGTAATCTCCAAAACCAGTAGTATAGCTGGCGAAAACAAAGGTCCAGATATCAATCTTTGATGATTTATAGTCCACAAGCCAATAAGACCAAATGATTGGTCACTTCGGAATACCACTCTGACTGGTTTATCAAATTCTGCCAGGGTATAAAATTCTATACATTATTCTTAGGTGTTTTTAGCAAAAGGACACCAAGTAGTAAAGGTTGTTCAATATAACAACGGTAGTAGTAGCTATCAGAAATAATACTTCAGTCAGATATACTTTTTAAAGGATCTCTTGTAGAATCTTTGACTATGAACACTATAGACAGAGTCATAATGCAACGGGAGAGTACCTCTTTTAGATAGCAATATTTTTCCCTGTAATGTTGCGATCACTAGAAAACAATTACCCCAAAATAGTATAATCACCATTCTAAAAGCTACTTTTTAATTTAAAATTGATTACGTCAATTTATTGTTACGTCGTTTTATTTCTTGTAAAGGTTTACTGTTTACTATATTATTTCCTGCAATCATATAATTATACATACTTGCTCCTAGTATTATACAATCTTTTTTGTTTAATTTTACCATTTATACTGATGTTTAATACACCGTGAAATCTAAAGCATTTTACTAACTATCAGGGATGAATCTTCCCATGATTACGAATAAATTTTTGTACGGGACTAACTTTGTTACTGGACAAAAAAAAACAGCTGTTCCATAAGTGCAAGTTATGTAAATATCATACGGGTCATCATGGGTATAGTGGGGTCTATGTTTGTATTTTGAAAAATAAAAGACAGCACTATTTTGTACATGAGTTTTATTGCATTATTTACTATTGACATTTAAACAAAATCAGTTTCGTGTGAAAATTTCGAATTCATTCGTCTATTTCAGTAACATTTTTCAAAAGATGATGTATTCGTACATCTAAGTATTTTATATTTGGTTGATTTCCAATTGCATCTTCCAGTGGCCGCAATCCATTTTTCTCGTAGATTCGGGTCTTTAGGAAAACTGTAATGAATACGAAGAAATTAAATAAATATAACAAATTTATTACTTACTAATTCCGTAGATAACAATTGGAAATCATTCAGCGTCGCTATAGCGCGACGAAATTCATAATATACTCACTCATTAACATCAGTTTACTAATTTGAAAATTTTACCCTAACGACAGGGTAGGATGAAAAACGTGAATTATGGGAACACTGAGATACTGCATATTTTTAGGTTATGCTATTAATAAATTGCTCAATATAACTAAAGAAAATGCTAGTAATCTAGTTCAACGTAATTAACATTTGAATCACTTTTTTTCTGATCGCGCAATGTATTTATTATGTATTTATCTGTAGAAAAACATTAAAAAACTCACTCACTTCAGAAAGTCAACCCTTCGATATGTTTTTCGCTGCGGCTTCCGCAGCCAAGCACGCTACACCCAACCATACCTCACTAAATAATAAGTTTGACTAATGGAGTCTCTTTTATCACAATAACAATATACAAATGAATAAAATCTTTCTCAAAATCAAAAGAAAACCAAAATCGCTCACAAGTCGACGCTTTGTTTGTCAAGCTTTAAAAGCGTGACATCAACAAAACGGGTTACGCGATAGAGATGACAATAAAGATTTTGTGTCTCTTTTTAACATATAAGAACTTAAATAAGGGCTTCTCTTTTTAAAATGGATGACGTAACATCGCTCTATCTATAGTGTTCATAATCAAAGTGTAGAATGATAAATTAGTTATCCTCCCAAAAAAAACATCTTGACAATCAATCAAAAATCCTAATAGACAAAAAAACCTAAAAGAAGGATTTTTTAAAAAGAGTTTCAGTTAACATAAAAAGATGAAAACATATAAATTTGAAACAACTATTGATTTTCGGATATTTTAATCGCGTGTTATTGCATTATTTTTAATAGCCCGACGTTTCGAAAACTTTTCAGTTATCATGGTCACGGGAAGACTGAGGTGTTATTTGTCATTATACAGTACTATAAAATTATTAATACTAACTACCTTCACAAAATTTTAAGTTACATTTGCGTTTAATATTTGCTATGTACAAAAAGAGCTAATGTTATCTGGAGTCTTGCTAGTGTTCTTCCCTCGCTTAGTTGTGCTAATGATCGGGAAGCGAGGGAAGAACACTAGCAAGACTCCAGATAACATTAGCTCTTTTTGTACATAGCAAATATTAAACGCAAATGTAACTTAAAATTTTGTGAAGGTAGTTAGTATTAATAATTTTATAGTACTGTATAATGACAAATAACACCTCAGTCTTCCCGTGACCATGATAACTGAAAAGTTTTCGAAACGTCGGGCTATTAAAAATAATGCAATAACACGCGATTAAAATATCCGAAAATCAATAGTTGTTTCAATTATAATGTGCAATCGTGAAAATCTTAGAAAATACTATATAAATTTGAGTAAGTAAAATGTCCTAGAATTACATTAAAAATAAAATTAATGCCTGCGCTAACATTTTAGACAACAAAAGTGTTTTAAAATTGTATCATTTAACATATTTTAAAACTATCCTACCTTCGTACACAAACACATTGAAAATTGATCACTAAAGAAAAGTTTAAGATAAAATAAAATTTGACAACTCTCAGCTCCGTCGTTGCCATAACAACAACATAATAAAAACAATAACATAAACCAGAGAAATAAAAATATTATCGACAAATCGCAGAAAAATAATAAAAAGAACTAAACAATGATAAATAACCGCATGCGACTAACATAAAGGAAAAAAATAATAATAAAACGGATTAACAATATTTACAGGTAAGGTTTTATATATTATATAATAAAACTAAACTTCCGAATAAAATACTGAACCACCGACAAGTTTATCTGTTGCGGGGGTTGGGGTTTCTAAAGCCCCCTGCAGGCGAAGAAAAGTTCGGTCTCATTTAGCTAGGTAAGCTATGTATAAAACGAGCGAGCGAAGCGCAGTGGAGCGAAAACCTTAAATGCATAATCCCTATGAAACAAGTAGTGTAATTTATGAATAACTTGTAGGCAAGTAAAGGTAAAAATTACAAAGCATTGTTATCAGTAGAACATAATTTTACTTGGTAGAAAAGTATTGTGGCCATAAACAGACATATTAATTTTTCAAAGATTTAAGTATGTCACTCGGTAGTTTCGTCATTTTTACTCGTACAAAAGTAGTCGTAGTATTTTAGGCACTAAATTTAATATTTTTTGTGAAGACAATTTTTATTTTACTATAGGAGCTTTTATTACTACCCAGAAAGCGATATTATACGACATTTCTATTTTACGTCACCTTTTTAGTAACGAACTTAATGTCCTGTAATATCCATATGGATACTTTTCCAACAGTGCTAGTTAGTAGATTGACCCATTTACGCATAAATAAATATTATGTTTAAGCCTTAGAATGTGTGGAAACAGCAAAGATATACTGGCCAGTACACCCTGCTGTGTACCAACTTATAATTTGTATCTATGCTTAACTCGAAAAACATTTACACTCCGCGATGTAGGAATATGAGTGAGACGCTGCTATGTGCGTTGGAGTCCGCAGTAGTGTGCGCTCTAACATGACTTCCACAGTACTCCCCTCCTAGTCGATACGACGATATCAAAGCTAGGAGGTACCTATTACCAATTACCAAATTCAGTGTGAGCAATGAGGCCGGTGATTGCATGCCTGTAGATGCTCTGCTGAATGAATGGTGTGGTGAGGTAAGCGAGGAATAGAAGTTGCGGGTAGATCGAGAAATGTAGTAGAAAGAAGCGTGTGTTCTTATCGAGGGGTCACCACTGTGGAAACAGCAAAGATATACTGGCCAGTACACCCCTGCTGTGTACCAACTTATAATTTGTATCTATGCTTAACTCGAAAAACATTTACACTTCGCGATGTAGGAATATGAGTGAGACGCTGCTATGTGCGTTTGAGTCCGCAGTAGTGTGCGCTCTAACATGACTTCCACAAATGCATAGTTTGTAAATATTATCATATTACGATTTAATTTAGTACTGCCATCTATTACTGATTGGCTGCAAACTCTCACATTATCACCAACGGTCAGTGTAAGGAGCAGCACCATGCCGACACCGCAGTGCCAAACTGCTATCTATACTTACTAAAAATATTCTCATTTTTGAACATAGAAACTTGGTACAAAATGGTTTGTTTCATGATTCTTATGAATTCGTTCCAGGTCCTCATGTTCTATCAGTAATATTCCATCCTCGCCGCAATGTCACATTGTCCTCATGGCAGTTCACGAGTGACGTCACTATCACTACTTGGAAGGATGAGAGACCCGTTTATTTTCTATACACGTCTCGGAATACGTATAGCGACACTGTCGAGCCCTACCGGTTTTATGTCAACTTTACTGTGAGTATAAAGCTAAGATAATTCAATTAGTCAATATACTGGACTCGTGAGTTTTATCATCATTACTTAAACGCTTATAGGAGTTATATTCAAGTTTGGCTGGAATGGTTGATTGGGGGTAAAATTGGCAAACAAATCTTATAGCTGGGTAAAGCAATTTTAAAAATACGTCAAAGTTTTTAGAGTAGGTTTTAATTGATTAATGATATTACTCTTATTCATCATTAATCATAATACATTATGTCTTGTTAGATAATTTAGGTTATGTCAATTAGATTTTACGCCATGTTTTCTCCATTTGATTAAAATGAGAAGAAGCATATATGCTATTATATTTTATATATAAACTTGGGCCAATAATGCTTGCTATTAATAATGAATAAAAACTCACTACAGCTAGTTTATCAGCAACCCAATTTAAGATTAATCAACTCGACTCAAATGCTCACGCCGTATATCCCCAAAGGGGTTGGCAGAGTTACTAATACTTCTCAACATCACGTGACATTGTCACATGTTGTTCAGAGTCCCCACGTTTTGCTTGGACGGTGTACTCACTTGATAGGGGGCAGGCTTATCGCCGTTCTGTACGAATAATACACTGTCACATGACTTAGTACAACTTAGTGATGTGGGTTTCCTCACGATGTTTCCCCCAACATTAACAACCAAAATAAATTAACCAGCCAAATGACACATTGGTGAGGACCCGACTCAATCTATGACTGGATCTAACTAACGCCTGTCTGCGTGATAAGCTCATATTCTAACCACTATATATATAGCCAAGACGGATAGCTCAGTAGCTATCTTGGTTGTTTTTAAGATTTATATTTTTATTAATAAACCTTTGTTATTGGACATTTAGTTTATAACTGAAAGTTTACCTAAACTTTTAACATAACTAAAATATTTTTTCAGCTTGATTCTCCTAGCACAACAGAAGAAATAGTAGATATGACTTTTAACAGCCAAAGAACAAGCCACCCAGAGGAGTTCACACAATCCTTTACCAACTTAATGAATCAAATGCCTGACTTCTTTAACATTGAAGCATATATATCGACTAGGTTTAACTATGTTTTTTAGGTTATTTAATGTAATAGGCAAATTTGTAAATAAAGTACTTTTGTTATGTTTCGAATATTAATTGTTTATCTATATGACCTTCGACAGCAGAAACTTAAACGTCTAAGTTTTAGTATTTAATAATGATCTATCGATCGCAATGCAAACAATTAAAATATATACATTGATATAAAAATAATGCTTATAAGATGAATGGGAATACTGTGAAGTTTAGGAGATATGAATTGCATCTTTCGCATCGTAGAGCCGTCTATGAATAGCTCCTATAACTTTATCTTCGTGACTAGACACCATTATTGGTAACGGCAGGGACGAAATAATCACACAAGGCCACTATTTTCACCTACCACAGTGCCTCTGACTTAATGTCAATGTAATGTAATTTTTTGTCACTTTTATTGCTATGGGGTAAAGACGCCCACAACATGGGATTGATCTAGCTACGAAAGAATTACTTATCAACTTCTATAATCTTCTTGTATATTGTTGCGGTATATTTATTCCACAAACACTCAAACGTTAAAACGTTAAAACAAAAACAAAACAAACAAAAATCATTTATTTTTCAGGAATATATCCCATATTAGAAAATTACAGATTTGACGTAACATCAATACATATGTTTAATCTTGTCGTCATTTATAATATGTGTACAATCATTTTTGTCACCACAAAATAATAGGCTCGTCTTAAATATGTATGTAAAGGGTACAAGTCAGAAAAACATATATATATCTAAAAAAAAAGTGTGAAAGCATATAAGTATAAGTATAAATTACTAGCTGACCCCACAGACTTCGTACTGTCAAAAGTGTAGACTTTCACGTCGTCAAACTGAAATATTTAACTGACCAGCACTGGTAGCATGAGGCTTGTGAGAGCGCGTTTGACACATGAGAAGTGAGAAACGGACAAATTGCTAATACAAAATCTGTCAGTATCTCACTTCTCACATGACATACTCTCACACGCCTCATGCGGGGGCTGTTGAGGGTCTGTCATGCGATGAGAAAAAAGGTGTTTTTCATAGCGTCCTCACAATATTTTCACTTCATACGTTTTAAGTTTATAAGTATAGTAGTTTCGGATGAGCATTGGTTCTTAGTCAGTTAGTCTATTTAACCATTTTTTAAGAAAATTTATTGATCTCTTAATTTTTCTGGGATAAAAAGTATCCTATTGTGTTAATTAGATCATTATCTGGCTTCCTGTAAATTTTATTTTAAATGCGTTCTGTGAATTAGTTTCATTTAGCTACAAACACACAAACATCTAAACTTTCACATTTATAATATTAATAGGATAAGGCTTAAACATAAGCTTCTCGCGCAGGTGACCTCGCTCGCCGGCCAGCGCAGCGTCTTGTCTTGCGCTTCATGCACGCGTGTAAATTTTGTTACGGAGTTATTTTAAAATTGTATTATCTTCTAAGATGTTTATTTAAATTAAGTGATATCAAGGACAATTTTGTTCTCAATTAAATACTCTCAATCAACAACATATTTATTTGGATAAAGATTAATATTATGTTGATAAAACATTATGGCAATTATGCATTAAATTCGACCAAATTTATTTACCATAAAAATGGTTATAGTAAGTGAAACTTAAAAGTTTGACATATACTGTCGCGGGCATTTTTTTAGATCATTTAAGGAGAAATAATTCTTTAATACATTTTTTTTGGGTAACTTAAACCGTTTACGCAGCGCACACAACGGAAGCCTTAGTATGAATAATTATCCCCGTTTTTGCAACATTATTCGCTGATAGTTTGCTCCTGTTGGTCGCAGCGTGATGATATATAGCCTAAAACCTTCCTCAATAAATGGACTATCCAACACAAAAATAATTTTTCAATTTGATTGGGTATTTCCTGAGATCCTAGCGTTCAAACAAACAAACTCTTCAGCTTTATAATATTAGTATAGATTTAATCCTATCTACGATTCTCACTCAAATGTGTACCAATCCAAGAACGAAAGATAGGGCTATCTAAACCACTATAAACCATTTGCAAAATGATATTTTCCGAGCGGCGCAGCCTATCCCACAATGCAGCAACTCTAGCCCTCATTACTGCGTAGAAGTCAGGCACTCCCGCCCGCCTCAGCAAACATACCCGAGGCACTACAATATCGAGGCAGTCTCATGAGGATACGATATGCATCATTATATTGTACCCTCATGCTACTATACGCCTTTCTACTGTAGTTAGTCCAAAGCTGACAAGTATAGAAACACAAACAGTAAGAATTAAACAACGTAAATTTTACCTTGCCAAACCTGCGCGCGAGCATTTTGCACCGAACCGAGAGCGCCCGCCTTTCACGTTCCATATCTGCGTCATCTTTCATATCGAAGGTCAGGATATGGCCCAAATATTTGAACCGCTCTACTGTCTGAACTTCCCTGTCATTAAGTAACAACTTAGGTACTTTCTCCGGACCTTTCCCATACCTAAAAATCAACATTTCTGTCTTTTCAACATTATATTTCAGCCCATGTTCATTAACATAATGTTCACAGACTGAAACCAGCTTTCTAAGACCCTTGATTGAGGGACTGAGAAGCACCATATCGTCAGCATAACTGAGGCTATTCATACAAACCCCACCTACGTGACATCCCACCCCGGTGCTTCCCAGTCGCTATATCAAATCGTTGACATAAAGATTGAACAAATCCGGAGAAGTAAGCCCCCTTGGCGTACGCCGCATTCTAGCCTATAGACGCTAGACGTCGCGTCACCCCACTTAACAGCGTTTGTTTGGTTCTCATACCAAAACCTCAGAAGTTCAACAACACTTTTGTTTACACCTGATTTAAGCAATTTGAGCCAGAGAATGTTATAGTTTACCAAATCAAATGCTCGTCTTAGGTCGAGGAAACAAGCGTAAACTGAGGTCTTTCGTTCTTTATAGTAGTTGACTGTGTGTTTCAGACTTAGTATTGCCAGGTCTGTCGAGAGTTTGTCACGAAAACTAAACTGCGCATCGTTAATGCATATCTTACTTAAAAGTTCAGGCTGCAACAACCGCTCAAAGATCTTACCAATAATAGTACCTAGCGAAATGGGACGATAGTTACTTGAAACCCCAAGGTTACCCGTTCTGTTTTTTGGTACCGGTACTACAATAGTTTTCATTAAGTTTGGAGGCAAATATGAATATCGTCTACAAGATTATATAATTTAGTCAACTTAGGTATTAGAGCACCGCTACTGTAAATTATGTGTTCAAGACTAAGATCATCATACGCTGGAGACTTACCCTTGCTCATTTTACCAATTACCTTTGCAACGTCATCGCACGTGTATGGTGTTACTGAGTCATTGGGACCAAATTTACCAAAATCAACCAAAGAGCTAGCATTAGGTGCTTTTGACACTAGTTCCGGGGTAACTTGGAATTTATTTGCAAAGGCATTAGCAACTTGAACTGGGTTCTGTTGACCATCAACTGAAACAGGTAAAAGTTTTCTATATTGAAGCTTTTTAACATTTTTCCAAAATTTACCAAAGTTTTTAGAATTTCTATTTGCCGCTAAAATATTAAGTTTTATTTGTTCTTCCTGGGATTGACACCACCGTAACTTATTTTTAAACGTTTAGCGTGCAAATAACATAGATTCATAATACATACCCGAAGTCGGTCTTCCGATTTCAAGCCATGTGCAATTTCGGGTATCGGCGCACATGCCATGTGTTAAAACACAGTGCATGTGCGCCGATACCCGATATTCACGTATGTATGCCCACTCACATATATATAAAAACGCGTTTGTAAACAGTTCAGTAACGCTAGTATAGTATTATATTATCTGTCGTAATGGTATAGTCACTATACTATACTATAGTGTGAGATGAATGGTGTGTTGATTCATGAAAAGAAAACACTGTTTAAAATTGTGTTAAAAATGTATTATGTTATGTCAGAAATCTTCATTGGTTGCTATTTTTAACATATAACGTATATCATAACAAATCACGGATCAAAGCTAAGTTGGGTCACTAGCTATTAATAGTGATACATATAGATAGCTTTATGTAAAATCATTCCATTCATACATTTTTGCAACGTTAAGTTACACAAGACGGATTCGGAATGCTTCATTCTTGTTAAGGTGTGATGAATTAATAAAAAACCATACCTAAATCAACAAAAAATTGTCCAAAAGCCAAGTTTTAATTGAATTGGAATATACCTAAATCAACTGTTAATCAATCTTATTAATTTCGCTGTCAATATCACTTTGATTAATCAGGAAATATTAGAATATATACAAATAAACTAATACATGCTGATTTTTTTATTACTTGTAGGGGCCAACTAAATAGGGAAGGGAAGGATTTTGCGAAATTCTGGGGATTTATTGTTTTTGAAGCTCTGGCTAACCCTCATTTGAATATACTGAGAATAGGATGGAAGTATTTAAAACTTCAAAAAAAAAGAAAATCAGCAATGTATGACGACATGATAGTCCAATGGGTAGAACACCCTTCCGTATACAGACAGGTTTGAGTTTAAATCCCGGGTCGGGCCTACACCAATTTGTCTTTCTTTCCTAAAGTCATATGTGTGGTTAATTTATCATGGTTGTTAACGGTGAGGGAAAATATTGTGAGGAAACCTATATGGCCGAGTTGTACTTAGCCATGTGACAGTGTATTCGTACAAAACGGCGATAAGCCTACCCCTATCACGTGAGTACACTGTCTAAGCAATACGTGGGTATCAACTTTGGACACTAAACGGCGCTGTCACTTGTTCAGAAGCATTAGTACCTCTGCCAACGCCTTCGGGGGGGAACGGCGGCGTGAACGTTCATATTATGTTATGTAATACAGCTGGCTGTCTTGGTGAAATTGAGATTTAATCACTAACCATGTATGTATCATTAATTTAAATTAAAAACACATAAACTTTTTGTAGAACAATAAAGGATATATAGGATTTTTTAACCCTAACCCTTAACATAAAACATCTAGCTGTTCTGGTAAAATTTTGCACTTTACATGTATCACTTATTTTAAAATAATTAATTAATTAAGGCAAATATTTAACACGGCAACTGAAATCCTTTTTAGGCAACTTTCTATTAAGTCACAAAAAAACTAACTTTGCAGTGATTAAATATTTTAGCACATATTAAACTATACAAGCAACAAAATGCTAGGATCAAAAATCTAAAAAAACGGCTGCTACTGTAAGGTATCAAATATATCAAGCGGGATCAGTGTAAAACTGGTTAAGGTATTATAAAACCTAATGTGGCGACTAATATTTCCGAGGGGATATCATACATTCTGCACTGGCAACTATTGGATTTCATTATAAAAATACACATCTGGCAGCGATTTTCAGGTGGCTTTAAAACTGAAAATGGGTATTATAATAATGTTTTTGGATATTATATTATTTTTTGCAGATTCGTAAATTCTCGAAAAGGCGGCAAATGCGCTCGTGTGTCTGAGCAGTGCGGAGGCTGCGGAGCGGGGGGTTTAGCGCGTTTCTTGCCAATAGCAAGCGGCAAGTTTTTGTGACTATAATATTAAGCAAATTACATATTTTGTGTATTGAAGTAAAAATTAATAAAAATAAAATAAATTAGGTTAGGTCAAAAGTTGCTTCACCCAGCCTATTCGGCAGATGCAATTAAGTTAGAGAAGGAAAACAGAGGGGGGACGGGGGGCGAAGCCAACCACATGGGGGGCATCGCATTAAAAAACAATTAATCACCACAATTGTATTTGTGCTAGGTTAGGTTAGGGTTAGCTTGTGTCCCTTAGAGCAAAAATAGGCACCCCACGAAGAGGGGTGACGTCGACACGCTGTTACTCAAAGTAGGTAGGTTCATTTAAAAGAGGGAAGGTTAATAAAATAGACCAAGAAAAGTTTTATAGCATGTCACAATTTGGTTAATTTAGATCCCAACAATTGTAGCCAAAAGTATTTTTTTAAGATCTTGTTTGTATTTATTTCAGACCCCATTTTAGAATTTATGAAAGCCTATTTTAACTTTTTTATCCGCCAATAATTTGTCGCCTTAGAAGAAATTCAATTGCCACAAAAGAAAATCACTGCCAGATAAAATTTAAATAAAACCCCAAAACTCATTAAAAAGCCGATGCTACCTCTAATTAGTCGCCAAAGTAGATTATTTACTATCCATTTTCGGTTTTTTTACGACCCGGAATGGTATCAATTTGTCGCCGCGTTAAATACATGCCATTCATTAACTGTCGTAAAGAGCTTATTCCATTTGTCTGAATTCAGACGTCTGAGAGCGCGTGCGTTAAGCTGGCGTACCATGAAGCTGTATCGAGCTGGTTACTATGTCAAAAAACTCTGCCTAAATTAGTGCCTAATTAGTGTAAAACTAAAAAAAATAGTGCCTCTTTAGTTTAGGAAATAAACACCATTTTCACTGTGTAAGTTTTCACTATTTAGGCAGAGTTTTTTGACATAGTAACCAGCTCGATACAGCTTCATGGTACGCCAGCTTAACGCACGCGCTTTCAGACGTCTGAATTCAGACAAATGGAATAAGCTCTTTAAGGTGCTCCGTCACTAGAAGCATTTGTGTAAATAAACATGTGTAATGTAATGTTAGATATGAGCATTACATCAGTGAAGGAGGAAAACCGAGCATTGCAATTAGGTATTAAGCTTGTAATCATAGGCAGGGAGGTATTATTGTAATAAATTGCTCAAAGACAAATCCATAATATAACCTTGAATATAATATTTTTAAATAATTACATAAATATTTAAGTTATCCATATAATTAGCTTAACTAAAATTATTAGGGACGTCACTGATATTTTGAACAAGGAACTGATCCAAATAAAAACTTTTCTGAATTGTTTGCCAGTTACCTATTACTAGATAATTGTGGGTACAGTCTGATAGCTATAATTTGCAAAGTAATCAGAGTACTCAGTGATAGTCTTATCAATGCCATAATCAAAGTGATTTTCTGCTATACAAAATACTTCATAGCCACCAGTAGCCATTGTTATGAACATTTTGTACATGGCATTATTTATTATTCTTTTCATTTCAATAGATTCACAAGGAAGCAACCTTACTTTGTCATTTTGTTTATGTGTCAATAAATTTGGGTGACATAGCTTTTTTGTAGGTAGCTCAATTTCCCAATGCTCAATGAACTCACTGAATTGCTGACAAACTTTCAGAAACTTTTATCGCAAAAATATTTTGTCATTGTAAAAGTTTAATTGACACAGTGATTGCAAATATTGTATGCTGTTATTAGACGATAAAAAATTGTTAATAATATTCTTTTTGGTCTCCCGTGGATCAATGCAAAATAAACTTTCAAGTAATGTTGTTATGTAACCGAAGTGATTGGTTAACTGTTTTTCACAAAGATGCAACATAATTTCCTGATCATTTTGAACTTTTATTTTTATCATCTCTCTTTGTTCATAGTTTAAATTAAAATAATTAAAAAAATAATCAGGCAGAGGCCGTTTCTTCTTTTCTAAACATTGCTTAAAATATTTCTTATAAACTATAACAATCCATAGGTCCCCCAAAAGTTTCTTATTAAAAAAATCAATATATGAGTAATTTGTTGGTAGAACCCAATCAAAAAAGCTAAGAAAATTTTCTTGCCAAAGAACAATCAAACTGAGTGCCTCACACATGAATTCTTCATTATCAATTATTAACTGCTTCACAGTAGCATTTGTTTCAGATTCCAGTAGTATTTCTAATTTGCCAAAGTCAAATATATTATCATTTATGTAAAAATTATTGAATTCATCAGAGATATATAATCTGGTTTAAACAGCTCTAAGTTGGTTTCAGGCAGTAGTTTTTCCAGTTTATCAAGGTGGTTTACTTCATTCAATGATTTTACAACCATATACAGTATATTGTCGGGTGAATATTTTATAACCGGCCAAAACGGGGCCCGGGGGATTTTTCTTATTTATTTCTAAGTAATGTTTGTAATAACATTAAAAACCGGAAATCAGTTTAATATTCTACTTGCGCACCAAACTTCGGAGCTTTTCACAGGATTCTAATTAAGTGAAAACTTCAAAAATAAGGGTAAATAGTCATTTTCCTGTCAGGGGACATTACTTGGTTCTCATCTTTACGCCAACAAAATAATTAATATGAATATAAATATTATATTTGCGTTTAAACATTCTGGTGACAAAATATGTCATCTTAATTCATGAGTATTTTTTTATATAGTGGATAAACATTTTCCCGTTTTTATTAAAAAAAAGTTCTGGCGACACTCATGCGCGTCATTATCCTGAGTAAAGTTTGTTTGAACTTGAATCTTTATAAGCAAAATGACGGCAAGCATGCCATAGTGCATGGTATAGGTGCTTCTTTACTGACCTCCGCCAAACTAACAAGTTTCGCGTTTTCGTTTCCCTGATCGAAATAATCTATCTGAACCATTTGTTTTCCTGCCGTGACCGGCATTTTAGTCATTAGTCTGTCATCAATTATTTTGATCAAATAATAAGTTATAACATGATTATTCACATTTTGTGGTGTTTTTACTTAAACTACCCTATGCACTGACCTCCATTATACTATATAAGTACGCTGGACTAATGATACGTATCAAAATGACAGCTATTTACTGTGCCAATTTGAAGCGCCCCCAATGAAGGAACGAGGAACTAAATATGACGTAAACTGCAAAATGGCCAGTGTTTTTTTTACCATAAAGCATAATGTATCTATGGTTTTTAGAAACAATTATAAATCAATAGTGCTGTAAAGTTTCGTTTCGATAAAACTTAGCCTTTCCTTTAAGAAGAAACATTTTATCGATATATTTTATCTTCCTGTCCCATCTCTTTTATTAGTTCCTTGTTCCTTCACTGCTGCCGTAAGCGCCAAAATGGCGAAAATCAAATCGCCTCACTGTCACCCGGCCTATAATTAGTCCAGCGTACTTATATAGTATAATGGAGGTCAGTGACCCTATGCCTTGATACATTTTCCTCATTTTTTGCATGATTTTACGTGTAAACTAAACTTTTATGTTAAAAAATCATTTTCCTGTCGTCATTTTCCTGTCATATTCAAATCAGGAAAATGACATCCAGCCAGGATAATGACTAGTTATGGTTCTAATGAACAAGAAAAACTGCATAGTGCTACTTTTTGAATATCATCCTTTGATCCAGGGATATTGATATAATGTATTAGTGTTGTAGAACAATTTACAGTACATTTTATGGGTTTTAAGTATTGAAACAAAGATTAACCCAAAATTGCAAGTGCATACAAGTGAATGATTTAATTTAGCTATGCAGACAGTGATGCTAGCTGGTAAACACATTTGTTTTAAACTAAGGATGAAATCAAGGTTCTATACTGCGTTACCTTTCTTTCAGGGACATTATATTGCCTATAACAAACTTAAATCAATTCGCTTATTAATGTTAAGAATATTAAGTTTTTCTAATATAAAGAAGAAGACTCACGAAAAACTAATACCTACATTCACGATATTTTTTCCTAATGAGGGTTGGCAGATACAGCTAAAATATCGCAGTGTAAGAGATTAAAAAAAGAAACACAATTAAAAATTCTCACAAGTTCTAAACTCTACTACCACCATTTTGATGATGTACAGCATGAACAATAAGAATGAGTAACAATATATCAGATATCACAAGCATTTGCCAGAGGCTCCTGTACAAAAAATAATATCACTATCACTCCAAAAATTTAAGACTATCATGCAATAAGAAAAGTAAAAAAGGGTAATGTCGTAAATGGGGTACTGAATAACAGTGCATGGTGCATTTTTTTATTCTTACGCTTATTTATGGCAGTGAATGTTTGGTGTGGCAAAAGAAGCTTGAAAGCAGAGTGAAAGCAATAGAGATGAGATCTATCAGAAAAAACAGGTTTTTGGCCCCGTAGTGAAACACAAACAGCTCATTATATAATAATAAAAGATTATCTGATTGCGTAACGAAATGTGTGTTTCGTAAAAGGTGCAGTGTGAATATAACGATATTCAGACAACGGCAGCAACTAGAGAAGCAGCTAAATGTAATGTCTTTTCTTTTCTTCTTCTTTCTTTCCATTTATAAGAGTGACCCAGCGAAAAAGAAAGCGAAAATGAAGGTTTTATAGCTTTTGCGTCTCAAAGAGAAGGTGATTCCTATCCCGTTCCCAAAGCCACATTCGAAAGGGAAAAAGGTTCCTTTTCAAACTGTGAAGGGTGAACCTTACCCTTAGATTTTCTGAAGGAGGAAATGAAGTTAAATAAATACTCCGATAAAAGGAACCTACAAGGAAAAGCGCTTGGATACAGGTACAGGATGGTTAATTTTAAATATTATGATAAATATGGAGATTATAGCCAATGTAGATGGTAATTTTAAAACAGGATAAAAAAATGATTTAATAAGAATTGGCTTAAAATTGCAGATTAAAGTGTGTAGAATTAAAGGGCATGTATTAAAACACAGATGATATAGACAAATCTTGTAAGGTTGGCTAGGATCTTAGAAAGTGGATAGGTGTCTGCCACCTCAATGGGAACTAATGGCACTGAACAGACTAGTAACGGAGATACTAAGGATGTACTTACATATATGTACTCACGCCATTATTTTCCATTGGGATAGGCAGATAACTTCATTTTGAACTATCCTGGCAAACCTCCCTGTCTTTATTCACATCCATTAATCTTTTCAAACATGCTCTTATTCTCACCTAGGTATATGTATGTAAATAACAGCTAAAGAAATTAAAAAAGGTATTCAGAAACATAAACAAGTGACTAAATGCCACTCCGTGGAATATAATAAAGTCTTACTAAGAGACCATGTTTTTTTATATATTATTCAAACGGGAACTGAATTGAGAGTATTGCTTACTTGTAATAAGTCAAGAATAAGCCTTAACAAAGTTTTATCGTACTTATAGTATAATGATATGAAAAACAGGAAAAACATGAATGAATTACATGATTATTCGTTCATTCATCATTTTCCTGTGGGACCTGTCATTTTCCTGTATACAGATTTTTTAAATTTGCTTATAAAAGGCAAATTTTCCATTAAACTTGCGGGTCTCAAACATATTTATATCCGTAAATATATGCTCAATCTAAACATAGTCATTAATTGTAATAAACTAATAAATATTTTTTTTAAAAAACTGATCTGAATTTGCCCAGTTATAAAATATTCACCCCATATTTCATAACATGAAAAACAGGATCATTTAAAATAACAGTAATTAAATTATAATAACTCCTCTCCAAAGCTATATTGATAATATGATTAACATCACAATGAGTAAACCTACTTTTCACAGCTTGAGGACTAAAATACCACATTTTTAAAAAAGTGTCCATACAAATTTCATAAACAATTTGACTATATAGCTCATGTTTCACTCTCAACATTATCTGGGTACATTTTATCAGAATGTTATAACATGTTTTAAAATTATTATTTTTAACTAAAGCCTTGTATTGTTCATAGCAAACATTACTGTGATATGATGGAAGCACCTTTTCATAAAAGTTTTCATAAAAACTTAATATTACAGTTCTTTGATGTCTTTTTGAAAGTCTGTTGAACAGATAATTGACATTTTCAACATTTTGTCTTTCAGAATGCAATGCTGCTAATAACCCAGAAGAAAAGTATATTGCTCTATATTGATATTTCATTCTGATGCAGTAAAATTTTAATACTTCAAGAGGTGCATGGTCTGCTACATACTCAAATATCTGCAACTGGCTGGGAACAAAAGTTAAGTTTCTGTCACATTTTGTCATTACTATATCTTTCCAGCACTCAAATATATGGAAACTTCTCCAATCATAGCACATTTCAACTATGTTAGTTCTTATTCTTTTATAGTCACAAACTTTATTTCTAAGGTTGCGAGAAATACCTAATAACATAGAAGGTAACAATGGGCAGCACTGAAAAATTCTTGAAGAAAAATGAACATCAGTAAACGAGTCTTCTATAACATCCAGCACAGTGCCCACTCTATCAGCAGTAAAGTTCAATGTGCATACTACTTTATAAATACAATATTTAATATTACATTTTAGAATTTTTAGCTCTCCGCTCAACATATTTACAATTTTTAATATAAAATCAGTTACTGGATCATGACTTAATATTATTTAAATTGGAATACTACGGAATAATTGGACATTTTAGGGAACTTCTATATTCCTATTTAAGTAATAGGAAACAAGTCGTTGAAATTTTATATAACGAAAACAACAATCTGAACATTTATAAATCCAAAGTTGTAAATATTACAAGAGGAGTTCCGCAGGGATCAATCTTAGGCCCTATAATATTCCTCATATTTATCAACGACTTGATCGATTATATACAAAAGAAAGTATCTGGAGTTAATATAGTCATGTTTGCTGATGACACAACCTCGATCATTACAGCTGACAATATATCAGCACTGGAAACTAAGGCAAATGCTGCACTATTTGAATTCAATTGCTGGTTTCAGTATAATAATCTTACTCTTAATTTAACAAAAACTTACGCAATGCTTTTTAAAACTACAGCAAGAAATACAGAAAGTGTAGAATTATCTTTAAATAAGGCTAAGATAGAGCTGGTCAATACTGTAAAATTTCTGGAGGTTTATATTGATTCAAATTTAAACTGGAAAGCTGAACTTACGGCGGTAGAAAATGCACTCAGCTCAGCATGCTATGCTCTGCGAACTCTCAGAGACAGCATTGATTTAAAATATTTAAAAATGATTTATTTTTCACTAGTTGAATCCAAACTTAGATACAGTATTAAATATTGGGGTAACAGTTTTAGGTACAATATTCAGAAAGCATTCATACTACAGAAAAGGGCCGTACGAATTATATTACGATTAAAACAAATAGAATCCTGCAAGGAGTATTTCATTAAATTAAATATTTTAACAGTACCCGCACTGTACGTATTTGTTCTTCTTACAAGTTTTAGAGAAAAGTTAGGTGCTATTGAAACAGAGGAGCAAAAAATGTGTAGAGAGTCACGCAGGAGAAAAGAGTTTCGTCTTGACAGTGTAGGTATTCCCCATCTTAAAGTGGTTGAACATGCTCCTAGATTCCAGACGGTAAATATTTATAATAGTATTCCCAATGAAATAAGGTTAATTCAATGTCCGAAATCATTCAAATCCAAATTAAAAAAATATTTAATTAATAAATGTTTATACGATTTGAAAGAGCTAGATCAGCCATAATTTAATAATGATTGTGATCAATGTTGTGATAGGAATATTAATTAATTTTGGCTAGATTTGTATTATATTGCCCATTTTTTTATATTTGCAATTGACATGTTTTTATTTCAATTTGACTTTTTTATAATTTTTTTTGACATGTTATTTCTATCTTTTTCAATCCTTACTCAATTTTATATTTATATTATTTTATCTTATAAATTGTAATAGAAATTGTTAATATTTTTTAGTTTTTAAGTTAATGTTAAGTTAGTTTTAAAATTCAAATACGATGTAATATTGTTAAAATGAATAAATGAATATGAATATCTTCCGCCAGTTTTTTGAGGGAACTGGCTATTCTTAATTTAAGTTTGAATGGAATACCTTCCATCAACATTACATTTGTTAGGACATTTTCAACAACTGTAAAATATTTGTTTTTGTATGGTGCGAAGTCTCCTTTAATTTTAAAGAATTGAATTTATTTATTTATTTTAAAGAATTTTTAACACGCTTTTATTAGGTCGACCTGTATGTATGTAACTATGTAATCAAATCTAAGAAAACTAATTTAACCATCTTCTAAAGGTCATAGCGTTATGAAAATTGGCAGTTGTATGTGATTTCGATGACAATACAATAATATGGTACTGTCGAGCTGATCTGATGATGGAGCCGGAAGATATGAACTGGAACTTCATGATGGATGATCGTATCATAGCCGTGTTTGGACTTGTTAAAAAGGTCTTGTAATGAACGTTGACCATGATTAGGTTTCAAGGTCTGATGATAAAGCCGGAAGATAGGCACTAGCATTCCATGATGAAATATCGTATCATAGCCGTGTTTGGACTTGTTAGAAAGGTCTTGTAATGAACCTTGACCATGATTAGGTTTCAAGGTCTGAATACAATAATATGGTACTGTCGAGCTCATCTGATGATGGAGCCGGAAGATATTAACTGGAACTTAATGATGGTTGATCGTATTATAGCCGTATTTGGACTTGTTAGAAAGGTCTTGTAATGAACTTTGACCACGAAATGAACTTTGACCACGATTAGGTTTCAAGGTCTGAATACAATAATATGGTACTATCGAACTGATCTGATGATGGAGCCGAAAGATTTGAACTGGAACTTCATTATGAATATTAGCATACGATGTATCGTTACCAACCCATAACGTCCCACTGCTGGGCACGGGTCTCTTCCGTGAGGAAGGTATTAGCCATACTTCACCACGGGGGCCAGCCGGGTTGGTGGAGGTTTGTAAGGCTAGTGGTCACCTTACCGTTAGATGTTATCAAACCGCCCGTTTGGGTCTCTAACAAAGCATTGTTCTAAGCTGACAGGTAAGACACCATGCAATACAGACGCACTGGCGGAGATGGAGAGGATGCGGGCTCATTCGTCTATTTGAAATAAATGTTTAAAATATGCCATTAGCAAAGACTAAAAAGCATAAAATAAATTAATAGTTTAAAAAACACTAAAAACACGCTTATATAAGCGCACTTAAAAGTCAAAAATAAATTACGGGTCGTTCAAGTTGTCTCTATTTCTGGGCTGAAGTGTAAACTATGTGATTTTAATTATAAAATTTGATTGTAAAAGCGTGGAGCGCTGGAGCAGGAAAAACTTTCTTGTAAACAAATACACTAACAAGAACTCTACATTTTGCCACTGTTGACTAGTACTTTGAACAGACTGTTTAAAATAGCGCCCCCAACTAGTGGTGCTGCAACTCTAGTTAGAGTGCCGATCTCTGTAACCTGCTTCCCGAAACATCGTTTAACTTGATTTCTTAGCAAGGTAAACAAAAAATCTTTCCTTTTCCAGCGCCCCACGCTTTTACAAGCAAATTTTATAATTAAAAGCACATAGTTTACACTTCAGCCCAGAAATAGAGACAACTTGAACGACCCGTAATTTATTTTTGACTTTTAAGTGCGCTTATATAAGCGTGTTTTTAGTGTTTTTTAAACTATTAATTTTTAATTCCTTCTTTCTCCATGCCAATTCAGTTAATTCATTCGGAATTTCACTGCTCCACCAAATATTATCACCACCAATATAATTAATATTAAACAGACTAGGTATCATTTTATATTAGATAGAGACCACTATTATCTTTAAAAGCTGTATTTTATTTCTATTTGCAATAATATAAATGGGAACTATATTTTCTATCACCAAAATTTATATTTGTCATCAAGTTGTATCACCTAATAAATAGATCTATCGCCACGAAATATTTTCGTTCTCAGATAAACAAAAATTGTTCCCAGGTATGAATTATCAAACTAATGTTAATATATGTGTAAAATAAGAGATCGATAACCAATAAAATTATATTGCATTACATGAATATAAACTTCGTTCTTATAATAACAGTTTCGTTACTTAAATAATAGCTCTGATCTCAGAATGGTAGATCTGTCACCAAATAAATCGATTATCGATCCCTGACTGCGACTCCTTTTTATTTGATACTAGCTGACCCCACAGACTTCGTACTGTCAAAAGTGTAGACTTTCACGTCGTCAAACTGAAATATTTAACTGACCTCTGGTCTCTGTCATGCGATGAGAAAAAAGGTGTTTTTCATAGTGTCCTCACAATTTTTTCACTTTATAAATTTTAAGTTTATATGTATAGTAGTTTCGGCTGAGCATTGATTCTTAGTCTGTTTAACCATTTTTTAAGAAAATTTATATTGTGTTAATTGGGATCATTATCTGGCTTCCTGTAAATTTTATTTTAAATACGTTCTGTGAATTAGTCTTCATTTAGCTACAAACACACAAACATCTAAACTTTCACATTTATAATATTAATAGGATAAGGCTTAAACATAAGCTTCTCGCGCAGGTGACCTCGCTCGCCGGCCAGCGCAGCGTCTTGTCTTGCGCTTCTTGCACGCGTGTAAATTTTGTTACGGAGTAATTTAAAAATTGTATTATCTTCTAAGATGTCTATTTAAATTAAGTGATGTCAAGGACAATTTTGTTCCCAATTAAATACTCTCAATCAACAACATATTTATTTGGATAAAGATTAATATTATGTTGATAAAACATTATGGCAATTATGCATTAAATTCGACCAAATTTATTTACCATAAAAATGGTTATAGTAAGTGAAACTTAAAAGTTAGACATTTACTGTCGTGGGCATTTTTTAGATCATTTAAAGAGAAATAATTCTTTAATACATTTTTTTTGGGTAACTTAAACCGTTTACGCAGCGCACACAACGGAAGCCTTAGTATGAATAATTATCCCCGTTTTTGCAACATTATTCGCTGATAGTTTGCTCCTGTTTGTTGCAGCGTGATGATATATAGCCTAAAACCTTCCTCAATAAATGGACTATCCAACGCAAAAAGAATTTTTCAATTTGATTGGGTAGTTCCTGAGATCCTAGCGTTCAAACAAACAAACTCTTCAGCTTTATAATATTAGTATAGATTTTGTCACCAATACAGTAGTAACATTTTATTTCGTTCAGATATTAAATTAAGAGTATTCGTTACCAATTTAATACATCAATTTATAATTTTAATGAAAAAAATATCAAAGGGGCGGAGACAAATTGGCGCGCTTTAAAAATTAGGTAAGGCAAACAAAATACAAAACTTTGAAAATACATGGACTGATTTTGATGAATACAAAGTCCAATGGTTCAGCAAATGGAGAGTGGATCTACCACACAATATTGATTGGATGCATGGGAAATGCAACTGCCCTGCGTTTTACAAGAAATATATGTGCAAACATATTATCGGATTAGCCATACGCTTAAAGCTGGCCAACCCCCCACCAGAAGCAAAAAATGTGCTTATCGGACAGAAAAGAAAAAGGGGGCGCCCTTCGAAATCCAAACCAGCGCTGATTATTCAGTGATTATTGTTTTTTAACAATAAATATTGATTATTAACTTTAATTAAGTGTTTTATCTACTATTCTGCTAGCCATAAGCCAGCTATTTTAAACCAGCGCTGATTGTTCAGTGGTAATTATTTTAAACAATAAATACCTATTGATTATTTTGACTTGCAAAAAAAATTATTTAAATATAATTTATACTACCAGTGATGATGACAACCCTAATTTTATATTTGCACTTAATGCAATTTTCTAGTAACATAATATGATTTATTGGTGATCTCTTTAAATTAGTTTGCTTAAGGGCGTCCCTCGAAAATTTCACTGATTTTGGTAGTTTTCAAACTCAATGGAATCTGCTCAATGAAACAATCACACTCTAAATAAAATATATGTTCAAGTTCAATATCTTTTCTTCAATAATGACGGTTCTCATTCGTTTTCAATAATAATCGACTAAGAAAAAAAATAATTTGTGGGGGGCTTTTTTATCGTAAAGTCTGATATTGTTGTCAGAATACTGCATATATGTTATCGATTACGTAATATTTGCGTAGACAACTGAGTAGTCTATCATCTGTATGAATAATTTTTAGTCTTTTCATCCTAATTATGGAGTTATAAAGCATTTTCACTAAATTTCAATGTCAATCTGGAGCGGGTCCCTGTGCGGAGAACGGGGCGGCAGATGGCTGTTAGCCTTCATGCGCAGAGCTTGTGTCGAATTTTTCTGTAATAGAGCTGCTTGCCGCTTCCCGCGCTTTTTAGATAATTTATTTTGGTTGTGCGCAACATAGTCGCTTGTTTTGCTTTACATTATAAGTTTGATAACAATCGTAATATTATCGTTAATTTCACCCTGTTTTGTACGTACGTAATGGTCTAACGCATTAGGGGCCATGCGCTGTTGATATGGGCCTGAGTTCAAATCTTCTATCCGGGACATGCTTTTTGTTTATTTCTTTCCTCGTAAAATTATTTTGTTTCGGTTATGACTTATGATGATAAATGCATGATTAAAAATACTGCGAATAATTCTGTTTTGTGAATACGCTCGTTTTATCCTAATGTTCTGTAAATCCAGCTGAAACAATTATTATCTTTTTGCTTTCAATTTATGTGATGTTTTTACATCTTTTTTTAGTAAGATTAAAAGTATTGTTTACCTTATAATAACGTCGGAAAATTAAATATAGGAAATAAACATGTGCAGAAAATCAAAAATTTCCAATTAAACAAAAAACTTTTGAACAACATACATACTCACGGCTATAAATCCCTAAAAGGGGTAGCCAGAGCTGAGAAGTTAAAAAATCCTCAGCCACTTTTGGAAGTTGAGTAAGAAAAAGATGGTAGAATAAAAGGTTGTTGGTGATGGGTCTCCAACCGCATTGCCCAAAAATCCCTTAAACAGCAAACCTCTAATTAAGTAAATAAACAAATACAAAAGACGCATATTTATAGTCTCCTTCTAACAAGAAACCATAACCAAGTATATATTTTTGAATTATTATTATTTATTTATTAAGGAGAAAAAACAGAAAAAGCAAAAAGAATATAGAATAACAACATATAGAACATAAGTAAATAAATTTTGGTATCTCCTCAACTTTTCTCACAGATAGATAACAAAAACAATCAATACAAAAAAGTTATCAATACAGAAAAACAGAAATAAAATATGAAAAATGATAACAACCACAACGAACATAAATAGACAGAAGTAAATACACAACATTCTTAAGATAAATTTAAACAATAATTGTAATAATTAATAACATAGACTTTTTAAAATAAGTAAGAACGTTTTCTTGCAGCGCTGCTTCGAAAAGCAGAATAAGTCTACATCCGTGAATTAAATATTATATGTATCGCACATCCTGCACAAAGGAGCCCTCTTACCTACATTGGTCCTGCTGACCCCTAGGGCGAATACATGTTTATTCCTTGTAGCGTGACTTGGAACACGTTATGAATTATATATTATTGCTGTGTAGTGTCGGCTTAGAATAGCACTACCCCATTTCTTCCGGTGGGTGTACATAAGAGGCGAGTGTTAGTATTTACTAAATGCTTTCTCCTGTTTTATAATTTATGCCGATTTTTTATTCAAGTGTGATTTTTGGACGTTGCGATAATAGCACGTTACGTTATTTTTACTGCCATCCACGAACACTTTGTTGTGTCGGCTAAAAATAACATAATCCCCTTTTACTTGGTGTCACCTGAAACCCACTATCACGAGTTTTCTTCTCGACATATTCCCCTCCTATATTCCGAAGGTGTCATAAAAATAGTTTTGTGAAGTTATTTTAATTTCAATAATTATATTCATCCAAGCGAGACATAATTGTAATATCAATACGCACGTAGCGATTCTACAACGTAGTACGAGACTATTTCCGTAGATGGCGCTTAGTTTATGGTTATTTATAATAGTTACTAGTGAGTCACTAGATGGCTTATTTTACGAGTTTGATTAACCCTTTCCACGCCAAGAGTTTTAGTCAAAAACGTTCATCACACGCCACGGCAATAAACGCGGTTGATTTACTAGTGTTGGTCGATATTGTCGATAACTATCGATCAGTTATCGATATTATCGATAACTGGAGACGGCGGTGCTCCTGCCAACCAATTAAATTCGTCATCTCCCTAAAACAATAATTGTAAATTACTCACAAAATTCTTATATTTTTAGTAACACGAAATAAAAGATAAAAATAAATTTGATAGGTAGTAAGTTTTTTTTTCTAAAGTTAATACATCTTTATACCTAGGTATTAATTTCAATATTCCTATAAAAAATTATTACAAACACTATATTGTATCAGAGCAGAGTAACTACACTAGATTGAGATTGAAAACACTATATTGTATTATAATTTTTAATAACTTACCTGTTGATTATGTATGAACACTTCATCACTTTCAAATTCAACATCATCAGTTCCTTCTAAAATCCTTATCAACTCCTCTGCAGTGGTCATATTTCAATAAATATTAATTTACAATAATAATAACTCAACTTAGCAACGCAAAGATGATAACCCATAACATGATTTTGCAGGGCACTTCCATAATTTATCGATATCTCCTACCCTCATTGTACAGCACAAAAAAATAGTTCTAGAAATATCTATCGCCTCTGACGTCACTTCCGTGTCTGATATATCAGACGTTGGCGTACGAGACTGATGCATGATCGTGTCGCTATAGTGTTGTGACATACCATGAAATTTACTGGATTCGATACAAAACATAATTTGAAAATATATTAATTTCTCTGTGGTAAAACTTGGTAAAATAACGTCACACTAAAATTTTCTATGCCCAAAACAAAAACCTGTATAATTTTGTCATTTTTAGACGTTTCTTTTTAGAGTACCAGATTTCTGGCTTTGGCAGTAACATTGTAATGTAACATCACTAATGTCTGATATATCCTTTGACTATGAACACTATAGACAGAGTCTTATTGCAACGGGAGAGTACCTCTTTTAGATAGCAATATTTTTCCCTGTAATGTTGCGATCACTAGAAAACAATTACCCCAAAATACTGTAATAACCATTCTAAAAGCTACTTTTTAATTTAAAATTGATTACGTCAATTTATTGTTTAATTGAAGGTTTACTGTTTACTATATTATTTCCTTCAATCATATAATTATACATACTTGCTCCTAGTATTATACAATCTTTTTTGTTTAATTTTGCCATTTATACTGATGTTTAATACACCGTGAAATCCAAAGCATATACTAACTTTCAGGGATGAATCTTCCCATGATTATGAACAACTTTTTGTACGGGAGTAACTTTGATACTGGACGAAAAAATATCAGCTGTTCCATAACAGTAGATATTTTTATTTTCGAGTAGCAAAATTAGTCCCGTGCAAAAAGTTGTTCGTAATTATGGGATGATTGAATGATTCAGTTCAAATAAGTTTGGAGTTTTCATGATTTAAAAAAACATGAATTCAATTTAAACTATGCAGACCGTCTCATTTTACTCGGTAGAATTTAAAATTAGCATTTAGTTTAATCTTGAGCAGCAAGTACATACCAAGTGCAAGTTATGTAAATATCATACGGGTCATGGGTATAGTGGGATCTATGTTTGTATTTTGAAAAATAAAAGACAGCACTATTTTATACATGAGTTTTATTGCATTACTAGCTTTTTGCTCGCGACTACATCCGCGTGGACTACATTTTTTGCATCCAGTTTACATCCAAAATACCAAAACACTATCTAACTACACTAACTTCTGTTTTTTTTTGTATTTATATTCCCGTGGGCGTTGTAATAGATATAAAGAACATTGAGACTTTTTAAGTGATTATTGGGCGATGCAGTTGGACGGTTGGACGGACCCCATTCAACTTCCAAAAGTGGATAAAGAATTACTATCTCTGGAGCTGTGGCTACCCTTTTTTGGGATTTATAGCCGTTAGTATATTCTCATGATTGATTGATGGATGAATTTCATACATTCCTTTTTGTAGTTGTTATATCAGTCAATCGCATCAAGATTCAAATTTCTAGATACATTGTATTTATAGATCAAAAATCTGTATAATATATTTCAATCTCTTAGGGGATGAGTTCCAAAAAACCTTTTTAATTGTTCATAAGAAACATGAAACAAACCATTTTGTAACCAAGTTTCTATGTTCAAAAATGAAAATATCTTGAGAAAGTATGGATAGCAGTTTGGCCTTTCACCGTTTTTGTACGAATACACTGTCACATGACTAAGTACAACTCAGCTATGTGGGTTTCCTCACGATGTTTTCCCTCACCGTTAACAACCATGATAAATTAACCACACATATGACTTTAGAAAAGACAAATTGGTGTAGGCCCGACTCAGGATTGGAACTCACGCTCTTCTGTTTTCGGGCGGGTGTTCTACCCACTGGGCTATCATGTCGTTCATCGTCATATATGTATTATTCATTAATCGGCCTACTGAATTAAAATTATTAATTTGAATTTAATTTGTGTTAAATACATAAAATAGTACAAAAATATTTACATGCACATTTATTACAGGTACAGAACCACGATCTAGTCTCTTTATTTTATTTTTCATTACAATTGAATTGTCATCAAAATGCTTGGAACACATTTTGGTGTATTTAGTTGGTTTCCAATTGCATTTTCCAGTGGCCGCAATCCATTTTTCTTGTAAATTCGGGTCTTTAGGAAAACTGTAATGAATACGAAGAAATTAAATAAATATAACAAATTTATTACTTACTAATTCCGTAGATAACAATTGGCAATCATTCAGCGTCGCTATAGCGCGACGAAATACATAATATACTCACTCATTAACATTAGTTTACTAATTTGAAAATTTTACCCTAACGACAGGGTAGGATGAAAACGTGAATTATGGGAACACTGAGATACTGCATATTTTTAGGTTATGCTATTAAAAAATTGCTCAAAATAACTAAAGAAAACGCTAGTAATCTAGTTTAACGTAATTAACATTTGAATCACTTTTTTTCTGATCGCGCAATGTATTTGTTATGTATTTATCTGTAGAAAAACATTAAAAAACTCACTCACTTGTGGAAAGTCAATCCTTCGATGTGTTTTTCGCTGCGGCTTCCGCAGCCAAGCACGCTACACCCAACCATACCTCACTAAATAATAAGTTTGACTAATGGAGTCTCTTTTATCACAATAACAATATACAAATGAATAAAATCTTTCTCAAAATCAAAAGAAAACCAAAATCGCTCACAAGTCGACGCTTTGTTTGTCAAGCTTTAAAAGCGTGACATCAACAAAACGGGTTACGCGATAGAGATGACAATAAAGATTTTGTGTCTCTTTTTAACATATAAGAACTTAAATAAGGGCTTCTCTTTTTAAAATGGATGACGTAACATCGCTCTATCTATAGTGTTCATAATCAAAGGATATATCAGACATTGGCGCTGAGGGTTCAAATAAAAAAAGAGTCGGATTTAACTAATAAACACGGTTTTGTTTTTAAAAATTTATTATTAAAATAACATTATAATACATTGTGAAATTGTTATTTTTGATTAACTAAAGTATAAACTGTCTGAAAATTTTATGCATATGTCGTCAGGTACTATAACGATAAGAAAAAAATGAGTTAAATTGGTAAGATTTATTTGTCTGATATATCAGACTTTGGCGGCGAGGGCACGAAACTTAAATGTCTAATATATCAGACTTTGGCGCTGAAAAGGTTAAAGGTGAGGAAACGGCAGGGGGAAGCCCAAATGCCGTTTCAAGGTTCTCATCTTTTCGGGGGACGCCCTTAAATACTTATTAGGACACACCTATTATAATACATACAAAAACATTTATTTGGTACTAGACCTTATATCTCAGGATTTTAGGTGATTTATTGTGGAACTGATTTTGCATTGTTTGGTGACTACATTTTGGTGACAGATCTACTATTTTGAGGACAAACCCTATTATTTAAGAAATACAAAACTAATTAAATTGGTGATAGCTTAAATGATACCCAATATAAATTGAAAATATTTATTTACGAAGTTCAGTTTCAGTTCAATAAAATAAAATCACGATCACGCACGGCACGGCCTCATTCACAACTATAGTAGGAGTAGGCAGTGTTGCCAACAAGTCAAGACCGTATGTCGCCCAATTTTCAATGCTTGAGTAGCCTAAAGTAGCCCAAACCCGAAACTAAAATAAAAACCACCTTTTTAACTATTTACTTATGTATTTATATTATAACTTCCTGTACATACAATAAAATCTTTTAAACAAGTCTTTTAAACTAGAGTTTGAAGTTATTTAAAGAAAATAAAAGTATCAAAACAGTGTTTTAAAGTTAAAGAAAGAAAAGATTTTAAATTGACGTGTCCAAAGACTCATTAGCTAGACTCTAAAACATTATTCTGCTTGATCTGCTGCGAGCAATTGCTGTTCTTGCCCTGTTTTGTTATTACTCCTAAAGGTTAAGCGGATAAAAATTCCTGATTCGAATAGTTCTAATAAACATACTGATTCGAATATTCGGTTGATTCGAATTTAAATTTTTGCAACTCCACCTGTGATTTTCACAGTATTGCCAACATGATCTCAGAGGTATTTAGAGATGAAACGTTCAATATGGGTGAAGGGTTTTGCCAAGGGGTTTTGCCATCTTTTTATCTTGATTGTCAATCTTCTTATGTAGATTATTTTTTTGTGCTTATTTGTGTCGTAATTTTCGAGTAGCCTAAACGGCGACCAGTCGCCTTTACGATTTTTTGGTCGCCGTTTTCCAATCTGAGTAGCCTAAATGGCGAAAAATCGCCTACGTTGGCAACATAGAGTTAGAGATTGCCTTATTTTATTGCATTTTTATTGTTACTCGGTCGAGCATCGAGGCTATTTTATTTTCACAGAAATATTTATATAAATAATGGTTTGACAGCCCTGGTTCTTGATCTTTTGAGCCAACCGAAAATCTATGATAACTTACGAATGACTCAAACCCTTACCAAAAGTATGAAACTAAGCAAAATTAGGAACAAAACTAAGAAGCTATATTTTCAGGAGCTTTAATTTAAAGGTCTTGAAAATAATGTTAGTTAACAAAGATTTTAGGTTGGCTCAAAAGATCAAGAAACCAGGGCCGTAAAAGCATTATTTCTATAAATAAAGATTTCTGTGAAAGAAACTAGAATCGGCCTTATT